>JAMKCH010041430.1:0-11690 GCA_023653785.1 Ophioderma brevispina
ACTTTGATCCCTACTCTAACTACCCCGGTAGGATCCTTGTTTTAGCTTAAATGTGCATCGTCTAAATGAACAATGGAATATCTGAGATAACTTTACCACTATAGTTAATGCCTTGAATTACTGGAGAAAATAAGTCAGAGGCTGTAATCTACTGATATGGTAATTTAGCCATTTTGTGGATTCCCCCCTCCCCCCCCCCCCCCGCCGTGGATCTACGTTACCACCTTAGATTTATATGAACCTAATACATGGTGCTAACTACACTACATAATCATGATCGGTAATTCCAACACATACCTTATAACACAAGCATTGAAGTTTACTATATATAGATGCAATTTCCATGTCAAGTTTTCATTATTGGTGATTTCATAGGGGTCCTTTCCCCCCTCATAACGCACTGTTCCACGTTATATTTGTGCATCATGCATTTGGATTCCTGAGATTTCAAGCTTCATTTTGATATGATGCACTTTGTTCAAATTGTCCCGGTTACTCGAAATTAGGGTTGTTCGGGCTCTTGCTGCAGCAATATTGCCTTTATATCCATCGCAAAAGTTTATATAGGCTTTATTACCTTTAGGAAAATGGCCAACTTTAACGCTAAATGGCTGTCATATTCAAAAACACAAACGACTGGTACTCTTCAAAATTTAGACATAAAATAATGTTTTTCCAGTTTTGGTCATAAGTTTTATAAGACATAAAAAAAAAAAAAAACTAATCCCTATAAGTTTGAGCAGATCTCAGAAAAGAGAAAAGTGATAAAATATATTTAAAAAACAATGTCATATTGTTTGGATACCTTGACATTCAAAACATGATTTACAAAGATCGGTGCAGTGTTATTAACCGAGATCCAACACTGACACTGTGAATGTCTGTCGACCCCTACTGGGCAAAAACCCCACACGTTATACGTCTTGAACGCCTCTATTGATCTCCCCTACTTACTAATCTTCTTACTATTTGTTGAATGTCGACCCCTTTCAACATCGGCATTTAGTTCTCCAAAGTCCATACATGGAACGCTGCTCGGTGGTAGAAGGCTGAACCCGGTATACTAACTCACGTAACGGAATAGACCCTTCAATATCAAAAGAGAACTATATTGATTTTTAGCAATATACAAAACGGTCAACTCTAATGCGTATCCAACACAAGAAATGTTCTTTTAAAAAAAACAACGCCTCAGGATCTGAAAACGTTTAGTTATTACAATATTTACATAATGGTCCATGTCGCTGATGTCAGCTATTAGCTGTGTATCAAAAGAGAGTTTTGGGTCTAGGATTTTTATGTGTTGTCCGCCGGACAACTGTAGTTCATTTTTGTGTTATGTTCCTGTGCACACAATTTGGTTGTCCCGGTAAGAACCGACAACCAGCTATTCGAACGCTGTTCGTGAGTGTATAGAAATGCCGTATTTGATCGCACACGACTTAACACCGTGTCATACGGAGTCAACGCGCTGTGGTGCTTTTAACACTGCTATCATTTAAATGGAGCGACGCACTAGCATGGAGATAGTGATATGGACCATAGTTTTTTGTGGTTCTTTTAAACTCTGAAGCAATGACAAATTTGGCAGGTTGGTTAATGTTGTAACATCACTATGTATAGTTTTTGTCCTTGTAAAGGGCATCAGAGAACCTGCTGGTTTATGCGCTAAAAGCACTTCTATTATCATATTACTATAATTGCAGCCAATAAATATATGAATAAACCTGTTAGGTTTATTTTTCTCATGTAGATCGCCAAACAGGCGAAATGCAGCATTCGTCTCCTTTGACATATAAACAGTGGACGTTTTTTTAGTTTTTGCAAACAACTAAATCACTCTATAATTAAATTTGACACGGATACTTGATTGGGAAAGCGTGCTCAAAATGAAGAGCGTTTCAGTGTCCACTATGTACACATAAACTCATTTTCCCATAAAATGTTTCAATTAGATATGCCATTTCATAATTCGATCTAAAATTCACTCGCCGATATCATCGAATGTGCCTTCTGTTCGATTGGCCTGTTGACTGGAGAGATTCGATGACGATATATAGTACAAGCCCCTGAATTTTTCAGGATGTTTCCCCTGGTGCAACTGTAAGGAGCACATATCAAAAGTCCCCAAGAATTCCCCTTGTGCTATGTTGAGAAGTATTCGGTAAAGTTTGTACAGCCGTCAAATTCTAAAATGTTAACGTTCCAATTGCCCCCGTTAATGTATCCACAAACGTTTTGTGTCCACACTATTCATAAGCCTTACTAAAAGTCATAGTTTTTGTCCTATATGCGGACGTATGATTATTACTAATAGGAAAAACTGTTCAAGGTTAGACTGGGGTAATGTTTCGGAGTGCTCCGATTCTTTCCAAAAGTGTATCTTTACAGTAAATTGTGTAAAACTGAAAGGATATATTTAAATCGCTTAATTAATTTATTCTGTAAGTTCAGTGTATCATTATGACAGGTTTCTACTGGTTCTGTCTGGTTGGGAGAGTCACAAAGCCAACAGCCCTATAAGGTCAATACAGGGGTGTCTACAAAAGAATTACAGCCCTGGGGAGGGGGAGGTAGGCGAACAGGGAATGAGACGGTTCAAAAGTAATCACATTTGAGAAATTTAAAAAGACCTTAAATCACAATTAGTTTTAAAACATTTTGCGATTAGAACATGACTCGAATTCGGTTGAGTAGTTTGGGAATAAATAAGCGATAGTCACACATGTTCCATGACACTTCCTTCCAAGTTTGCTCACATAATGCAGATTTGATACACCAACACGCGCTGTTAACATTGTGTTTTTCACTATGTTCAAGTGCTATCTTCTTTTACATTCCCCAAAGAACCGGCCTTGTTTTATTTTGCCAGTTCAATGCATTTTATCATGGTAAATTAACAAGATGAATCATCTTTATAAGAAAACAACACACTAGAATCTGAGAAAATTTGAAATATTTAGTTGAACTAGGTGTGGCACTGCATAGAATGAATTGAAGAAGTTTAATCATACTTTAACAGGTGGAATAAACTGAACAATAGATTATCACAATGGTTTTTTTTATCAAATTAGACATCTTATTCCAATAAAATGCAGTGTATTCTACATTTAAAATAATAAAGGCTGATTTGAGTGCAAAAATTCAAAATTTTTAGCGTTTTAATCTATCTCATTTACGGCACGAGACAAGATGGTTGTCAACAATTTGTCGCCCATACAAAGGGCGTTTGTAGTTTCATATATGCAAACTGGTCATAACATTACATCTGGTCATCGCAAGAATTTTAGAATAAGGATTCCACAAAATCCTCATTGCAAAGAAGACAATCTTCATAATGTTACACAAAGTACCGTGAAAACCGGGTTACAAGTCAAAATTTTGAAACAAGAGTCGAGGAAGGATGAGAACCGCCCGAACTTACAGAACATTGCAGTCATCAGACCGAAGTCTTTTCTAAATCCAAGACGAAGTGCAGACGTAACAATGTGCCACAAATACTTGATTTGTTGGCATGCTGTATAACAAATCTTGACGCACTTTTATTCAAAACAGAAATATACACTCTGAATCATTCTTAGCAAAACAGAAAGGTGATTCATTTGTGGTGGAAACTTTCTTAAATTTTTTGTTTAAATGGAAACATAGTTGAATATCAAACTTCGTTTTCAATATTAATTTCAAAGCTTAACTTTTCTAGAAAGCTGCATGATGATAGCAATTTCAATTAATGAAAAGGAATTTGTTGCATAGGCGACAGCCATGTATTAACATTAATTTGTCAAAAAGTACTGAAGATGTCACTGACATTCCTTAAATTTCTTAAATTTGTAAGATGAAAAAGATAAGGGTAAATTTCTTTTTTTGTAATATATGTGCAATATTATGTGAACATGGTGCAAAATAATCATCATCTTATTTGTTTTTTAAAGAAATAAAATGAGAAAGAAAATGAAAAGAAGTAGGGATTATTTTCGTGTCTGGTCTGAAGCACTTATTCAAAAATTGGGAGGAAGTGCTCATGAAATGTGTTAAATAATCGCTTATTTCTTCAAAAAACTACTGAACGAACTCGAGTGTGTTGCACCAGTAAAATATGAAAAATAATGTGGTTTAAGATGCTTTTAAAGTTATCAAATGTGATACTCCCTTTTGAAGTTATGGTCCACCAATCGTACGCCGGTGTACTTCTTATGAGACACCATGTATATTGAAGATGTAGATAGTGTGAATGAGCATTATGGCCATATATGACATACACCAGTCCGGTAATTTGGAATTAGTTGACTAAAAGTCGTATGTTTTAAAAATTTTACCCACGAAGACCTTAACTATCTTTCGACCCTGCATGGCCTAAAACTAAGGTTAAAAAAGTAGACAAAACCGAATATTTTCTTCATCAGTTTGACTAGAAGAATACAATAGCACCATTTAATTTAGCTAATTGAATAATTTTAATTTTGTACCCATGTATAAAAATACCTCCTTATTTCAAGAGCAGAAGGGAGATGCCATTGGGGACTTCGATATGTAGCCTTCAGTAAAACTTAGGAAACGTCCTGTAAGAGTCAGCTTGTTATTATTCAGCCTTATGGCTACAGAGACTAAAAGTCTTGGACTAATTGTTAATATATAGTGCGGTAAAGTAGTCGTGTCGCTATTAATTTTCAACATAACCATTGAAGTGACCAATGGGGAAAATTAATCTTTGCCCGTCAACTGCAAGGGAGAAAATCTAAGGTCCCTGGCAACAGTGATAGGGTCTAGTTACGAGTTTACGCCCTGATGGAAAACCGCTCAGCATTCTGCATATTTCGATGTACAGCCAACAATGCTCTCGCCCTAGTCCTCTTCGAGCAAGGTTAAGTCTGATCGGTTTAGGGTAAGCATCAAATTGAAGATTTAAAAAAACAAAAAAATTTCAGATTTTTGTGTTGAAATCACTAAGGATTATCCCTAATATCTTCAGTATTTGGACCATGGTTTAAAAAGGTTAAAAGGGGGGGGTGGAGACATGGATCAGGCACATTGTAAACGGGGGTTGTTAAAAAAAAACAACATCTCAGACGAACTTTGTTTCACTATAATTAATTGGTCTTAGTTTTTATTTTCAACTTCTAAGGTTTTGGTTAATATTATAGCTTGAACATTATTATAAGGAACCCAAATCTTAGAAATATTTCTACAGAAATAGTTCTTTCACACGGTTGTTAGCATTTTGAGCAAAATTGGACCAACGTGATGGCATAGAATGTACAAAGTGGTTTTTATTCATTAGCAGTCGAAATTAGAAAAAAAAAAACCGCTGAGCTATATCACTATATTTATCGCACTACGTGTGAATTAAGTTTCAAACTTGAAGCAATTAAATGTATCTTCACCAAAATTGAAATTGAGAATCATGACAGACGGACACTTTTCCATCACGGACGGACATTGCCAGTACTCTTTGTATTCGGTTGTCACAGAAAGTATCATTTTCACCAAAATTAATTGTTTTGCTCATTAATTAATATGTAAATGGTCATGTGAGAGGTTTCAACGGGTGTATTAGGTTCCTGTGCAGGATAAAACAGATTTCCATAAGTAACGAGTTTTTCACATGTTTTTTCAATTTTAATCATTATTCTAACCTTCTTTGGGTGAATAGTTTATAACTACGATGCCAGTTCCATGGCCCCACTTACGAGTCCAGTAATACCGGTAATAAGCTTATCGGAATTAAAGTTATGTCGGATCTAAGCGTTGATACCGTTAGATGCGGTCCACACTACCAAATTTAAGTCAGATACTAAAACCGACAGAACTTAGATCCGATCGTGCGAGTCCACAAGGCACTTTAAGCCGAAGCTAACCGACCAGAGTAGTACCGGTTGAAAGCAGATTTAGTCCGATGGGAGCCACAGTCCGGGGCTCCATAGACGATAACAGGAATTGAAGCGTTAAATTAATGTTGCGTTAAGAGTCTACTGAATCGATTGCCCTATTGTCACCATTGTTCCCGGACTATGAGTACCGCCGGACAATGTATTCTACAACCGGTATAAGTGACTTGAGTCCGACAGTGTGGACACGACTAGTGATAGTTATAGCTGTCGATTTCCAATTGATGGTAGAGTTATGGGGGAGTTTGGACTTCGTCCATTAACTCCAAATAGGGGACAGAAATTTACCCAGAAAATCTCGATTTCTTCCTCGCAAAACAAAAGAGATCGTATTGAAAGAAAAACGGCTAAGACAATAAAGTTACGTTAGGTTAGTTCCCAGTCAATATTGTATTTTACTATGTGTGCATAGTTGGGTCTACCCCAGATGGTTTTAAACATGTCTTCGAATAAAGATATCTAAATTTTAGGAAGGGCTTCAGTCACTTGTGTGTAACAATGCAGAGGTTTTTATCTTCACTATTTCATAAAAATAGCTCACCTGCTTTCACTGAAAAACTATTCCTGGATTTAGTTTGCGCTCTTTCTTTGAACATTCTAGGGGTTTTGCTTTTGACTATTGATTGGGAATGTGAATGCCCCAACCGCTCAGGGTGGCTATCGTGGCTATAGTGCACTTCATACCACAAACACACGGACTAAGGTTTTATATACTAATCCCCTCAATTCATACTTCCACCTACAAAAAGTAGAGGCTATTCCACTATCAACTGGAATATAGTATAATGTCCATGATATAAATAGCGCGGTCATGGGCCGTTGTGTTGTTATTCAGAGTCTATTGGTGTGATGTGTGTGAAGACGGTTATATATTATATATAATCCAAATCTCGCAGCTAAGAAGAGGTAGGATAGCCACCTGCTAAACACAGTAGTGTTGGTCCTCACTGTTTACCATGAGGAAAAAAAAACTAACACACCAATGGTGAGAGGGTGTCACCTGTCAGAGTACCAGCTAAGGCAAGCTCAGGCAAGATTCCCCCCAACCAAGCAGCCGTCTTGGACCTGGATTGCCACCCAAATTGGTTCCAAATCCCAGTTGGACCACATCATAGTCAATGGCAATGGGTTGTGAATTTCTCCGTAACTGCAGAGCCTACAACACTGTGAAGCTTGATTCTGACCACAGAATACTCAGCATCCGTCGCAAGCCAGCCTTAGAACATCTAAAGGTTCAAGCCTGGTAGGAGACTAAAGTTTGACTGGAATAAGCTACAAAAATCCTCTTCAAAAACACCAAATTTCAGATGCGAAACTTCCAATAGGTCGATCTTCAAGAACTGGACTCATCTGTGTCAATCACTGAAAGGTACAACCTAATTGAGGAAGCGGTTGAAGCAGCAGCCAAAGATAAGGGTTGGGCAAATGCAGCCCCTGTGGAAATGCCTAGGCTGGGCTGTCTGGAAAACCTTACCGGCGGCTGAGACAGGAGCCAGACAAGGCATAGAAGAAATTCCTCATTGACAGAACCAACCATTCAAGGAATGAATGGCGGACGGGGAATCTCAATTTGCAGGTGAATGACTTGTATCATTATAAATCTGAGACTGGCCAAACTCACAAAACCAAAGATGGATGACTTGAAAGTAGCAGATGAGAAGGGGGTGAATGTAATTCACAGCTGGAAAATTATTTAACGAAATCTCTGGTCAGATTAGAGATCTCAAAAGTCAAGAAAGGGGATGGTACAGCCCATAAAGTGAAAAAGAACTTATTGATGTTAATGGCGGCAAGACTTTAGCTTTAATTCAACAACGCGACATGGTCAACCAACATCTGACCTACCTTCTACTGCTGATCAGGACCTTCATATATGCCAAGACCCACCCTCCCTCGAAGGAAACCCAGAAAGGCAATTCAAGGATTGAAATAAAGAAAAAAACCAAAAATTAAAAAAAGCAAAAAATAAAAAAAATAAAAAAGTGGGGGGGAGGGGTATGTGCGTCATCCACAAGTTGTGAGTTTAAGTTTTCACCACTCTTAGGAACCCCCGAACAGGGGATCACTAACATCATGTTCCTTGGCCTAAGAAAGGAGACCTCAGCTGCATTGAATAATTACAAAAAAAAGAGGAATTTACCTGATGTAAAACAAGTTAACAAGAATACAGAGAGCATTGTTGATCCTATACTCAGATCTCAACCAGGCTGGTTTTCGCCCAGGTGAAGCTGTGCACAGCAGGTTAACATCCTAAGGAGATCATGGAAGCACTTTCCGAGTTATCAACTCCCACCACCATCACCTTATCGATTTAAGGAAAACCTTTGACTCGATCAACCGGAAGGTCATGTATCGGTTCTCGGCACTATGGTTCCCAGGACAGGTTGGTAGGACAGGTTGGTTGAACAGCCATAGGCGTTATCTACAGCAATTCCAAAAGCGCTGTTGTATGGTAGATTGAAATATCTCGGAGCCTTTCCTCGTTTCAACAGGGGTGGTAATGCTGGGAGTGTATTAGCTCCCTTATTCCTTGTGTGGATAGACTACTTTGACTGCAAGGCAAAAAGATACAGAAGTTCCGGATTGTGACATCCACGTCAGTCCAGGAGGTATCCAGCCAAAGTCTAAAACGACCTAGATTTCGCTGACGATTATCGCCCTACGAGTCGTCAATCCCTAGAGCTCAGGCAAAGTTATCAAGAACAGCACTGCAGCTGAAGAATTGGGCCTTATAATCAGTGTGCAAAAGACAGAGTACATGACTACCACCTGCACACACTTCCACTGCTAAGTTTATGGCGAGTGCATCACCATGCTCCGACTTCAAATATCCTGGTTGTATGAGGATGCCAGTTATCTAAAGACCTTAACCAGACGAAAAGCCTTGCCTGGACGCTTTTGGAAGTTGGAGCGCGTATGGAGAGTCAAAGTATACCAATCGAATGAAGTACGCCTCTTCCACACAACATCGTGACAGAAGTCTTTTTGTATGGCTGCGAAACTGGGTGCGATGACAAGCAATTTGGAGAGTAAGGTCAATTCTTCGTAAATTTTGATACAGAATCATGTGAAACGTCAAGCGCCTTTGATCGTGACAAATGCCAAAATCTATGATGCTACAGGTCGGGAGCCTTGATACAACCGAGTAAGACTGAGAAAGCTTACTTTTCTGGCCATATTCTAAGGATGCCAGAGGGAGCGCTTAGTTGGTTATATGCTTTCTATACACCACCGCATGGCAAGAGAGGAAGCAGGCCGACAGAGAACAAATATACTCCACATCCAAAAGATTGGGGATCAACAACAGTTGCAACCAAAGGCTATCTCCAAACTTGGCCAAAAACAGAAGTGACTGGAGGAAACTTGCGATCGCCTGCTGCGCATTCGACTGATGATGATGATGCTAATAGGGTATTGGGTTATTGTTATAAAGGGCTGCCTCATGTTGCTTCTTTATAGCTTATGAAGGACAAAAGGTATTCTAGCATTACCTTACAAGCTCCATAACAAAGGGCAGCTATGCAACATATCCTGTTTCTTCATTAAAAGTAATAAAGGTCATATTGGAAATGGAGGACATGTCTAAGCTTTCCTTTTTCCAGAGAGCATGCCCCTGAAGTTTCTCAATCCGGGTTGTAGAAGTAAACCATTGTCCGGCGTACTCTTAGTCCGGGAACAATGGTGACAATATGGCAATCGATTCAGTTGACTCTTTTACGCAACATTGTTTCACGCATGTTTGTCCGTTGTCGTCTATGGAGCCCCGGACTATGGCTCCCACCGGACTATATCTGCTTTTTCACACGCGGGGCGATTTCCTTCAACAAGTCCCGATTTTCATTATATCCAACATTAGGTTTTACAACATTCGAACAAGTGAGTTTTCAAATTTGTGGAAAAAAAAAAAAATTCCGCTTTTATCACAGATAAACTAGGTTTATAGAGAACCCTGAATATCAATTGAAATGCTAGAGGTTTAATAAAATTTGAAAAAAATAGTTTTCAATAAAACAAAATCCACTATTTAATATGTTAGCGATTAACCTGGTTTAATCTACAATAGATCATGTTTTTCTAACAATTTCAAAAAAAATTGCATATAGGGCCAATTATCGAGCGCTTATAAACCAGTAAATATAGGTCCTGCATCGTCCGATTTTATTTGAAACTAAATCCTAAAATTTGAAAGGCGTTCATGGAGGTAGTTCGTAAGCGCACGGGGTGGGTCCACAGAAAACTTGAGGTATTTAGTTTTTCAAGACATTCTATGGTCTAAAGATCCGGGAGAATTGCATTTAGAGAACTTTATTTTCGCACTGTATTTCCGCAGTGTAGCGATAAATCGGCATTTTTCCCCTGAAATTGCCGAATCCGCGCAATTCTGCACCCAACTTATGTCCCAAAAGTTATTTTAAAAAAACATTTATAAAAAACCGAGAATTGGACTGGGGGACATTGAATGCAAATTAAAGTTTTAATTGCTAAAACGTTTGTCCCGTTTCATGGTCAGTGATAGGCCTGTAGCTAAAATCATGTGTATGGTTTTTTTTAACCCGCGGTAGCGCGGAAACTTTTGAAATTTAGGGATTTGGGAAGCACAGGTTTCGAAGGCCAGTACAGACTTCCGGAAACAACACTTTTTTTAATTTTTTATGCTGAAATGGAATATGGACCCTAATGCGTAATGTTCTTCATTTAGAAAATATAACCTTTTTTCTTCATTTGGGTGATTTTGTTAAGAACCCTTTTCACGTTCAGACGTTACTTAACGTGTCGATCCTGAAAAATACCCTTTTTTAACCGGGTGGAGTTCTTGGACACTGGATATACCCCCTTGTCTATGAGACTGACCCCCCCCCCCCCCCCCCCGGGACTATCCGGGGTTATTCGCTGATAATTCCTTTTGGTGGTACCATTTCTGTTGCGGTTCATCACTTCCAATGTGATGGTTTTGCACCTAGCACCTCTAAGCTTCCCATTTACACCTTGACCAATATGTGGCGATGGTCTGGCTCTCCGTCTTAACATATAAGTGTTTTTCGGGGGCTATGTAACAGTTGGATGAAGGCAATGGGTCCTGTTAATTTTCATATATCAATGGGTGTAAACTTTTTCAGTGTCAATCTGTAAACTCCAGCCACCCCCTCGTAAATAAGAATGGTCCCTTAGGATTGTATATTTATATTAGAGACAATTTTATTAATATAAATCATATTAGATTTAAATTCAAAGTCTATTACATATCTAAGTCAAATAAGGTCTAATTTTTTATTCTACTTTTTGGTCCCTAAAGAATTGACTTTTAATTTAAATCCTGAAATTTAGAGTGTAGAATTGTACACAATTATGTCATCGGCGAAAAAAGAGGCATCGGAGTTTTTGAACAAAATGCTTTGGACAAAATAGTAGTACTAAATTGCACATGTAACCTACACAGTACAGACTACATGCATTGTACAAAGCTAAATAGCTGCACCATGGATATAGGGGTCTACAACACAGACATGATTTTCTGATCCTTTCTGTGGGGTTTTTCTGTTACCGATCTATGGGAAACAAGCGTGCTTAACAACCTTTTGTCTTCCACACGCACTCAGGGTGTTTCTTTTTCCTGGGAAGCTTGCCCGTCTTGCCTGGAAATGGCACTTCGCTATTTGCGCACTTGCCCACCGGGGGAGTTTTAGTCCACCCTTCTGGGTTTGTTGGCATTATAAAATTTTCCCTCTCCCCACCCCCCCATTGGGATCGGTACCATTGCTGCAAATAGCTTGGGAGTGTGAACTACAGCGGCTTAGTATATTACTG
>JAMKCH010041431.1:0-12301 GCA_023653785.1 Ophioderma brevispina
CGAGAAAGATCAGACTCACTAGACGCTTAGAGTGGCTAATATTTCTCGCGCTGACGTCACTGCACGTTAGGAGCTAAAACTTTCTGAACGGCTTTCGAACTTGACAACTTAAACTATGAGGAAGTTTATATTAAGATCAATATTTAATGTCCAAACGTTATCGCCCTTTGAGGAGTGAGTACTAACAAGCTTGTTCTCGTAATTAAGATGTACGCGTTTTTCGGAAAGAAACAGTACAAATCACATTATTTGCGACTGCTCGCGCTATGTGAAGTCAACTAATACTTTCCCACCCCACCACGAGAAACCAATTATTTTTTTCAACACATTAATTAATGTCAGGGGACTGCTGACACCATAGATTGTAGATACTAAGTCCGTATAGGGAAAAGAGGGTATTTTATATATACGATGCAGACATGTTACTTGATTTTGATTAGTAAGTCGATATCAATGATTGACGGTATTTCTAGTTGCTACTAGAAGCTGTGACTTGTGGTAGTGACCCTCGGGATTATCTGATGACCCGTGCATTATCTGATGCCCCGTACATTATCTGTGACCCGTGCATTAAATGACAGAGCCCAGGGCATGGTGAAAAATAATGCATGCGCAAACAATAGAGATATCTAACACGAGAAGTATATTGCACGATAATCAACATAACTAGCTGTATCGCTTAGAAGGGAAGTAGAATTCATGATTTTTTTTACTTTGTGGTATATTGTTACGAATCTGTTTAATGTTAAGATGTACCATAAATGCTTTAAAATGGTAGATCAATCGAGAAAGTGAAATAGTGTGCTCTGAAATTTAGAGCACACTCTTTGACGTTACTACGATATGATCTCTAAATAGTTTCGGAGAGAAGTGGTGAATAAAATACAAAATTTTGGAAATCTGAAGATTTTGGGGGATGAACCTTTTAGATGAAGAGGAGATGTGTTACTGAAGAAAGTTGATGTTAATTGCATCGAAGCCCCCCACCGATTATAGTTTTGCGAGATGGTTTCATCTTCCATCAAGAGATCAAGTCCAATATCCCATAATACATTGTGTCAAGTTATCCCAAATAACGCTGGTAAAGTTAGAATAATAGGGTGTCACATCACTATTGTACATGCAGTATACTACCTCATTTATTGTGTTATAGGATTGATGAAATGCATAATCTTTTATTCAATTTTATATGGCGCAGAACAGAATGTGCTCTAAAGGGCTTCCCTGCTATACTATGCAAGGTTTACTTATTTCCTTAAGTTTCATAAAATTTAAATAATTTGCTTTGCTGTGTGCAAATTTAGTATAAAGCCCTTAAATGTTGCAAAAAATCATGTTCAATATGATATTGATATGGAAAACATAAATTCTAATGTCAATGTATAAGTATGATTTTGAAAAGTATGACAAGATGTGTTTTAAATTTTGAATCTGTTTAATGAGATAGAAACAGCACGTGTCAATCATCTTAGTGGGAGTCTTTTATAAAACGCACTAATCTATTGATAGTTTTAATACGGATATAGACCCCCCCCCCCCCCAAATTCAAATATTGAGCTCAAGAAAATACCCTTAATTTTCGTGGTGACTATAAAATATACATTTGAAAGATGAAGATACTTACATATAGACCTGTATAGCCTTTCATCCTAAAACCCACTCGTATAAAGGTACACCGCAACACATAATTGATAACATTACTGACATAATTAAAGCGAAATGTCACAAGACATGAAGTTTGGTATGGACATTATTGCTTATTTACCAACAGTGTATATAAAAACAGGAATAGAAAAACAAAGTGCCAACAAGTATTGTGTATAATAGAATTCAGACAATATTAATAGATTCAAGAATAACCTTTCATAGCCCCAAGCCACAGTGTCACTTAAAGGTTGACTCAAAGATTTCGAAATAATTTTGGTTGTAATAATAAAAATAGTCAACTAAAAACTAAACATAGTAACCTAAAATGACACAATTCCAAAGTTTGAAATGAATCGGATTTTTCGTTTTGTGCAGTAAAGTAAATTATTTACTGACCTAGAGATTACGTACCACAGGATTCTGTGTATAACAAAATTTCCTGATCCGGAATTTTATAACAAAGTTGTGATTTCTAGTATGAAGGACTTCAATTTGAGCTTAGCTAGTTCACACAGTGACGTTTAATATATAGACAAGCATTCTGTACAGCGTGTCCCAAAAAAATGAATCCTCTAAGACGGTGCTGTAATTTCACAATTTATTTAAAACATTAGAAAAATTTACGATTTATATTCATAAAGCCTAACATTTTTCCACATACTGTTCAAATTCATTCTGATTGGCTTAATTAGTTTTCAGAAGTGGTTCAAGTTTTACTGATGATGCACATACCATAATGTCATGTAACTAGTTAGAGTCTTTGTTTTATTTCTTCTCTTGTCTCTTTCTTTGTCCTTACCTCTTTATTTGGTTTTTAAATTTACTCAGTACAACAATGTCAATTTAATATTAAATATTAATGAAAAGCTAATCAACCAATGACAACCAATCATTGGAGCAAATAAAGCAAAATTTCTCTGTTCACATTGACATATGTCATAGCGTTTGATGTAAATCAAATTTTTCAGTGCCTAGCTGGTGTTTGTTTATTCTTATTTGTTGTTGTTTTTCTATCAAATGGTCCATACCAGAACTAAACAGTTCAAAATTAATAAGGTCCCCCCCTGACAAAGGTGCCCTTTTCTGAAAAGTTAGGCTCCTTAACACTGTTGGACCAAAATGTGAAATGTTACCTGCAATGTTACACGTTTTATTTGCAAAAACAAATCACACAATAGTTAATATTCTACCCTGAAATGACGTAAATTATTAATTATGATGACGATTAAAGGTGGCACCTTTCGGTGCATAGTATTTACATCGAGAAAATCCCGAACTGAGAGTGCCAACTGCCGAGTACAACAGCATGATACTAAGACCACAACTTGATTTGGTCCAGTGGATAGCTATCTGGCTATCTTCATTTCTATTGCTACCAAAGCGAGTACCAACATGCCTAGAATTACGTCAGGCTGACTTTATAAAGTTTTAACATGTCAGCATAACTGTCAAGTTCCATACTCCACGTGTAGAATAGGGGAAATGTGTTTTTTCACCAAAAGAGTTTGGAATATCCGATTTCCGCATGGTTTTTTGCTCTGTGCTTTAATGGATATGACCTGTTTTATACTCAGAGAGTTTAGGTCTATATTTTTTGAGTCGGAAATATTGCGAAATACAATTTCCACCCTATAGCCCGTATTTTTGATCCTTTCCTCAACTTATGACGTCATAGTCACGTCATAATGGGAATGTTGGCACTTAATTTTGATACCAATGCGAAAGAAAAACCTCTAAGCCATCATGTGGTACCAAATTTGGGATCGGATGTTCAGTAATAGGGGAAAAATAATATTTAAAAAATCTTTAAAACTTGATTTTCTCGAGTTAAAGCCCTATGTCAAAAAAGTGCCATTTTGTATTGCCATCAATGAAATAAATTGGACGTCGTTTCAGAGAGAAGGTCACTGCTTTGTGCGAAACTTTTTGCCCATTAAATGTGTAACCTTTCCGTGTACATTTTACTTTGTTTGTAACAGGTTAGGAGCCTAACTTGGTCCAGAAACTGCACATTTGTCAGGGGGGGGGGGACGTACTTTTTTTGAACTGTTTGGAATTCATCAACATCTATTATTACTATTTCTATTCATTGGTATCTTAATCCCTCCAGTGCAATTATGATTTCCAATTTCACACGGGTTTTGTCAGTTGCTTTACTATTCTAACTATGAGTGTAGGAAAACACATGTACAGATGAGCAATGCCGACACATCATATATAAGGTAATTTATTTTGACAAAACAACCAGACAGGATAGTACGTTAGTACCATGCTTGTTTTGTTAGGAGTTGAAAGACAGTTTATTCATCTTCTCAATTTGAACCTGCTTCACAATCTAAAGCAAATTTGGGTAATTTGAAGTAGGGTTGTGCATAATAGCCTTTGTTTTCATAACTAGTGAACCGTATCAAACAAAAATTGAATGGGATATACCAAAAAATAGATCGTATTTTTATAATTCTGTTATAAAATTTGAAAACTTCTCATTCATTTGAAATTTTATAGTACAACTTTGAGGATTGCATTATTTTGGAGGGACACTCTTGTATATGCAAAAAAGCCCGATTTTTTTGTGTTGAAATGGAGGGCGCCCTCCTCGGGTCTCTGATCGCATTTAATAAAATGATATGATCGTTTCTATTACAATTATCTATAAATATTCGTTTATTATTTACTGGTTGTACCAAAATAACTGTTTAGTGTAGATTTGAGGACGCCACCTTGTATATATATCTATTTGTGGGAGGACGGGATAAAATTTCCTCAATTTTTTTCAATTCAATTCAATTTTATTAAGCATAACATATCGAACGTGAAGAAAATGTAAATACGTATTAATATATAATAATACATAAAGTATCATTATGGAAAGACTGTCCTAAGATAAAATGGTGGGTATTGATATGAATGCTAGGACCAGTAATTGACAACCCAATTGGGCTTATAGTTATTGCTGTCCCTGTAATACATACAAGTAAAATATACTCAATATTACAAATAATGCTACAAGGAAGAGGTATGAATAGCAACTTTACATAGGTAAATAAACATAACAAAAAAAACAGAGACAAACAAACAAAAACAAACAATATCTAAGCTAAACAACCACTGAACGGGAAACGGGATACGCGAATTGGAAGAAGGAGAGACTATCAACATGTCTTGATGAAAGGTATTTAATAAATTTCATAATAGGAAGCAGAGATAGAAGAGGTAGAGGTGAGGGAAAGGTAAGGAAGAGAGCTAGAAATAGGATGAAGAAAAGGTGAGAGACAGAGGACTTGGAGAGAAATTAAAAAGAATTGTACTGGTTGATGAAATGTTGTTCAGTTGAGCTTAAAAGTATTTTTGGTTGTAATGGTTGTGATTGATTCTGGAAGATCATTCCAAAGTATTGCGCCGTGATACTGAAAATGCTTTTCAGAGGAAAATTTTGAGATGGGAGATGAAGTTTGTCGGCTGGTCTGGTGTTATAGCTGTGGATTTGTCTGCACTGTTTTTAAAAATTAAACCTGTAAAAAAAGGCATTTTGACTGTCAGCCGGTACTCACTACAGGCCGAAGTAAAATAACTGAGGCCGTAAAAATACGAAAACCATTGCATGGAACGTAAAATAACGGCCCGTTCCCGTCCGTAAAATACTCGCTCAACTTATTGTTAGTTTGGACTTGTTTAAACAATATTAAGAATTAAAACGGTATTACAATCCTCTGACCAAATTTACGTTGTAGCTATGGCAACCATACAAACGTTGCATTTACGTACCACGTGGTTGTAAAAAAAGTTAATTTCAGGCAAAAATTTTGAGAAAAAAGGCAATAAACAAAGGGAAAACGTGGTGCAGAAATAGAAATTTAACAGTTTATACAATTTGTTGTATATGGTAATGGACACATTCTAATAGCACCAATACTTAATTCATCATATGAATAAAACTTAATACATTGTAATTTACCAAGATTCGAACAGGGACTTCAAGATTACGAGTCCTAAACCTTATCAACTTTACACTACAACGACTTAGTAGCATATGCTAAAATAAATATATATAGTGGTGTTGACTTACTTTTTTTCAAATCAAAAACTCAACTATATTACAAAAAGGGAGGAAAGATTTTAAAACTATTTTTAAAATGATAGTGAAAATAAGATTTTGCATTTTATGACGTTACTTACGACGTTAACAAAATTTTTAGGTAAACGATTTTCATAGTTCGTATTTCTTACATAAAAAAAGGTAAGTTAAAAAAGAACGTAATAGGACGGAAAATAATAACGGCCAGCGTTTTTTTAAAAATTAAATACTATCTTTTTTCAAATGTGTAGTATTATTTTGTAGCCAATGTTTATTTACATTTCCATGCTTCCAAATGTATTTTTATGTAAGTAGTATAGGTAATAAAGTGTGAAGATTATAGAATAAATTGGGGTTACCGTAATTTAAAAGGTTAACGTATGTAAAATTAGGAACATTTTTAACAGTGTGTTGTGGTAAAGTAATTGCTGAAAGTTCGGAGTAGGTGATTGTTGTGATAGTCAAACCTGAAGGCGATGTTTGAAGTTGGTTGAGGTGGTCTAGTTTAAGTGTTTTCAGGGGGGAGTGAAATAATGGCAAAGTTGTGAGTTCTGGGGGTGAGTGTGTGATAGTGCGAATGGCCCATTCTGTGTGATATTTAGTTTGGTGAGGCGTGAAGATAGTTGGAGGCCCAGATGATGTTCAGTAGCAGGTATGGAGAAACTAGTGTGTTGTAAAGTAGTGATTTAACGGTGTTAGTCGGAGGTGGTAAGTTTAAATTGTAGATTGATACCAATTGCGTGAGACGTTTTGGTGGTGACAGAGTGGATGTGTTCATTCCATGTAGTTGTCGTCCATTGTGATGCCAAGAAATTTGGTTGAGTGTACCTGGGAGATTGTCTGGTTATCTATTGTTAATGTTGATCTTATTAGTGTTGTGTGTAGAGAAAAAAACGTGTAGTTGTAGTTAGTTTTTAAAACATTGAGAGTAAGTTTGTTTGCCCGACCGAAAACCCAGTCCAGTGATTTTGCGAGCTCATGATTCATGTTGTTAAAAAGTGCATAGATGTTCGGGTTTGAAGAAAAAATGTTTGTGTCATCGCAAATAAGATTAGTTTTTTTTGGGTGTTAGAGATGTTAGTGATGTAATGTCATGTAAATGATGAAAAGTAGGGGTCCAAGGGATTGAGCCTTGCGGGGACGCCAACTGTGATAGGTTTGGTTGATGATGCGTTGGAGTGTACGTAGACTGAGTGTGAGCGGTTAGTTAGGTGACTCCTGAACCACTCCAAGGCTACTCCACGGACCCCGTAATCTGATAAAGCTTGCTTGAAGAAGAATGTTGTGGTCACTGGTGTCGAAAGCCTTGGAGAGATCAGGAATACCCCCATGGTGTGGAGTTAATTTTTTAGTGCAAGGTTGATGTGGGTTGTTATTCAAGGATTGCCATGTAAGTCGAAGCGTTTGGGCCTAAAACCGTATTTGTTCCCGACAGAATGTTGTGCTTGTTGAAGATTGTAGACAGACGTGTGTACATTACTTTTTCAAGTAGTTTTTGAAAAAGATGGAAAAAAATGAATGTTATGTGCACTTCTTTGGTTTTTGTAAATAAAGGAAGGACTTTGGCTTGATTTGAAGGTGATCTGGAAAGGTTCCGGTGAGAAGTGATTGGTTAATATGTACATCATAGGCGAAAATTATGTTATCATTATGATTTGTTGGCAATCCCATGATCTATCCTGTCGGTACCTGCACTTTTACCATGTTTTAAACAGGTGGTGAAGTTGGTGCATTTCATCTACATTAACTTGATTCAGGAACATTGAGGAGAATGTGTTTTTTGGAAGGTGTTGTTAAATTTCTACTTGAGGTGGAATTTTGTTAGCTAAGCTTTTGCCCAGGGTAGTGAAGTGAGCGTTGAATGCGTTAGCTATTCAATCGGTCATTTTATCTGCTTATTATTATAAGTGAAAAGGTCAAGGGATTTTGTTTAGGTGGATACCTTCCTACCTAGAATGTTGTTGAGTGAATGTCCCAGGTTTTGGTGAGATCATTTTAGAGTTTTCTGAATTTGTTCTGTGTTTGTGTTTTTTCTTGGCAATTCGAATAATGTGAGTTAATTGTTTTGTTGTATTGTTGTTTGGTTGCTAGGTGTGTTTTTTCTTCATGTAATGTTTTTATAGAGGCCGTGCTTGTGTTTGATTGACTTGGAAATTGCTGTTGTCATCCAGGGCTGTTTTTGGGTTACGATTTTTTAGGGTCTCTTTTGTAGGGGAATGATTCGTTGTAATGTTTCGTATAAGTTGTAATGAGTTGCTGTACGGCTATGTTAGGGTCATTTTTTCTGTGAGTATATGTTCCCATGATTCAGTGTTTAGTCTACGATAAATGTGCGAATGTTGTGATCTCTGTACGTCACGTTAGTTGAGTGTTTGTTTTTTTTTTGGCATGCATATGCTTAAGTGATGTAATGAGGAATATTTGGGAGTGATCTGTAAGTGTCAGTGACAAATATCCCTGGTGTGGAGTCTGCGTCAGTGGAAGTTTGGTGATCATGTTTAATCAATGAAGCGTTGGCCTTGTGTTATGTGTAATTCTTGTAGGTGTCTGTTAACTTTAGGGATATAAGAGTTTGCAATGATGTGTGATAAAGTCCATTAATGTTTGGATGAGTGGAAATACTTGAGAGATTGACATTAAAGTCCCCGACAATATATATACATCACGGTTGGTTTTATTTAGTTTTCAGTGAGAAGCGCTCGAACTATTGTTAAAATTTGGATTTGTGTGTTCATGCATTCTGTAAATAACTCCGACAGTTATGTGTTGGGTCTATTGTTGGTGTTAAATGCGAGTTCGATGAAAAGTAGTCAAATTCTGATTCTGGTGTTGTGTCGATGATTTTTAGTATGAGAGGTTGATTTGTTATGTTAAAAGACAAACTCCCCGTCCTCTGCCAGTGAGTTCTCCTGAATGTACGTGTAGCCCTTAAAGTGAGGTGGTGACTTGTTGTCCGTAAGCCATGTTTCTGAAAATGCTAAGACAGAGAAAGAGTGGTTGAGGTGATCAATGTAGTTAGTGATTTCTTTCTTTATATGATTTTTGTGATACTACGACTGGGGCATTTGAAATGGAATATGGAAAAAGAGTCGTTACTTGATGGTTTTATTAGATGGTGTTAAAGCTTGTCGTCATTGTGGGAAGCGGGAGTCTACCAGAGTTTTGTTTGTGATGTGTGAAAGGATGGGTGGTCACATGTTTTGAGATGATATGGGTCCCGTGAGTACGATTTGATGCAAAGGGAATTAAGGTTGATGATGTCAATTAGTGTTGGTGAAAAAAATCAATTAATGATGCGCGAAAGTCCATCGTCGTGAATCCGATGGTTAAATGGCAGTTCGTATATAGCAAGGGCATAAGCATACTGAAAAGGATAAGCAAAGGAAAATCAATACGAAGGGGGTTATACGTGGAGATAGAGAGAGGGGGAGAGAGAGAATGAGAGAGAGAAGATAAAGAGAGTGTGACGAGAGGGAGGATTGAAGAGATTGGATGGATGAGGTAGGTGACAAGGAATAGAGCAGAGAATGAGAAAGCGGGTAGATAAAAGTCAGGCAATGCCTATAGACAAGATGTGTTGACAAGTCAGACAAGACGAAAGCAAAAAAGACAAGCACAGAGAGGTAAAAACAAACAGGGGCTAAGAAATACAACTTTGCTGCAACTTATTTAACCGAAACTTAGTACAGCGTTGTACACAATAAAAATGCAGTAAGGTATTGTAGGGGGAATGTACAATACCAAAAATGCGCAAAGATCGGAGTCAGAAAATATTAGAGCACAGCAAACCCAGAATTAAGTTTTACGATACGTACATATATATATCCGATATTCTACAAAAGGGGTTCGCATAATAATTAATTAATACTATGATTATCAAATAATATATTAATACAAAGACTACCCTCGTCATACATGTACATCAGATGTGAATAAACAATGTGGGTGGGAAAATAAATATGTAGGATGCAGGGCACATGACAAAAGAACGTAATGCCTTAAATCTATGTTGCAAAACATCTGATAGGGGATATAACGTTCTATATGGCCAAAAATAAATGATTTGTTTACCAATTGCCGCCAGGTATTTGCGCTGGGTTTGAGAAAAATGCAGTATTAAACATAAAGACGACAAATAGAGGTATACAGAAAAGGATTGTTTGTGGCAGAATAAGGTTGTGATAAACATAACTCCAAATACACCCTAATGTTCAAAAATAAAAAAATCAGAGTCAAGAAAAATAGAAATGGTTATCAAAACATGATAAGTGATAGTTGGGAGGAAGGGGGAATGAGCAAGGCCGACATAGGCAATTAGGTTTAAGGTTAAACAAACAAATGTTTACAACCAGATCAGGCACAAAATAGGTAGCAAAGAAAAAAAACACCACCAGCAACTTACTCATGCATCGCTAATATTGCAGGAAGAAAAAAAAATATCATTATATCCACCAGTATAATAAGTATACAAGCATAGTGTTAATATTGTTGTTGTATAATATTTTCTATAAACAACCTGAAAAAACGAATATAAACATACGTGATAAGTTTGCACCATATATAATATAGAAACAATAATGACTAAATGGTAGAACTTTCAGAAGAGGTAAAAATGTCAGTAAATGGTTTAATTTACTAAAGTTGAAAAAAGGGCTGCCAATTTTGAATGGAAAAAAAATGATTTTGCAAACAATGAAATTATTTACAATGATCAGACAATCATTTAAAATTTAAACTGAGAACAATGAGGGAGAAATGTTCAACATTCAAAAAATGTCAACAAAGCAACTATCTAAACTTCTTGTTAGGAAAAAGGACATGATCCTCTATGTGTGAGACATTGGGATTGTGTATTACATGACCTGTCCAGATCGTTATCAAACATGGTTGATATTTGGAATGGAAATTTAAAATTTAAAACAAAGAATAAATATCGAAGGTGGTAAATTACAGTTAACCTCTTATATAACCTAATCCATGTCATTAAATTTATTTACTTGGAACACTTAGTTTTTAAATAACAAGTGTGAGCCTGTGATGAAAAATAAGACAATTCTGTTCACTTCTTTATTGAATGTAACAGAAATTAAATCAAAGTTTGGACAAAATGGAAAGGATTAGTATTACAATCTTCCGTTTGGATGTGAACTGGACATGAGCTTAATCATCTATGGATATCAAGTTGCAAAATAAAGATATTATTCTGCTTATTAATATTTTGATTTGTTTGCAGTTTTCAATCTTAATGAAGAATGACTTATAATGTTTACAAATAAGTGACGCCTTTATATTTATTATTACAAATGAAATTATTAGAAAAATACAATCAAATAGACGGTCGATCGGAACGAGTGGTAAAATAACGTACCTGTGGAAAATGGCAAACTCTATTAGTTTAATATTTTTAAAAAAAAAAAAAAAAAAAAAAAAAAAAAAAAAACAAAAAAAAAAGGTAGCTGTAGTTTTTGTCACCTTATATAGATAAGATTTGCCTTTTAATGAATAAATTACCCTATGAGGCTTAATACAAAAAACAAGTTTTGCACCAGAGACATGAAATATTGGGTATTGATATCTATATAACACAGTTACAAATAAATATGTAAGCATACTCACTTGTATATGCTTATATCAATCACTCCCTCTTAGTCAATCAATCCATAAGGACATGAAAAATATTGAACATAAATGAGGGTACATTGAAGATTAGCATACATAATTAAATTGCACAGAGAAACATTAATATTGATAATAATAAATGACGGAGCCCAATTATATGATTATTACAATGCTTACACACATAACTTACTATATACATACACACACACTGATATCAGTCACGCGACCAATCAATCAATCAATCAATCAGTCAATCAATCAATCCTTCACTCATACAATAAAAAACAATCAATCAGAATACCTGATATAGATGGGCTACATGATCAATTTATCCAGATACATGCATGAACAAATATAAAAGCGAAATTGTACCATGAAATAAGTTAAAAATGTAAACACATATTCACTTCATCACATACTTTTTTATCACTCATCATGTATCAGATCAATAAAACCAGGGATGAGACATACAGGATTAAATGTGAATGATGAGATGATAAATTGAAGCCAGGAAATATTGCAAGTTAATACCTATACGTATACTATATACTCAATCAACCAAAAACATCACTGAATAGAACAACAATCAATCAATCATTCCCTCATTCAATCAATAATTCTTCTACAATCAATAAACAATCAATCCAGATTACATGATATAATATTGGAGCCATTTGACTGATAAGTTTTCCCAATTGATACATGATGACAAATATAAAATATGTTAACATGACATAAGTAAAAGAATGTAAAACTACTACACGTACTTACACATACTTTTATCAATCAATCAGTCAGTCAATCACGAAATCAATGTACAGATCATCAAATACAGGATACGTGATATATTATATTGGGACATACCATGATAAATTTTAAATTATTGAGACATACATGAAAATTGTTACAGAGAAAAAATAAGGTTGATACTAATAATATGGACCACAGGCCAATATAATA
>JAMKCH010041432.1:0-14025 GCA_023653785.1 Ophioderma brevispina
ACGAGGAGGAGTAATGAGTACGAGTCTTATGTCTGAGTACGAGTCATGATACAGTACTTATGATGATGCCCCGCGTCCAGAGTAGAGTACGGGTAATTTTGCAGAGTACGATTAGCGTCGAGTACTTTGGCAATATTACAGATTCCATAATAGTTGAGGATGAAGATACAATGACAATATGACATTGGCGATACAATGAATATGTGTACTATCCCTGCCACTGCCACCCAAGACTTGAAATCGACTAACTTAAACTTTTAATTTACACCCCAAATTTTGTTATTGATTTCTTTAGACATAAACAAGTTCAGTTGCTGGCCGGGTTTTGGCAGTTTAGTCCTGAGCTCTGCCTACAGACCCGTATACACCTTGCTCCGTCAGAGAAATTTAAGGTTGGATGGAGCCCTTATATATGCGCTAGGACTTCCAAACCCTGCAAGGTGGAGGAACATTCCACCCTGGCAACGCTGGTACAGCCATTTTTTTCCAAATGGCCGCCGTTGACCATTTTTGAAAAACATAAAATGTCCCATTCCCGGATTATATCAGCTAAAAAGCAATTAAGCGTCTTTTTTCAATATATTCTAACATTTCCAATCCACTGGAATGGGTTTTAAAAATTGAAAACCTTCACAACACGCTAATATGGCATATATTTTTCAAACTGGTCTGCCAGCAGAGATTATGAAAAACACAAAATGCCATAAAGTTGTACCCATTAACTGCAAAGGTAAGTCAGGTGTCTATTTATTATTCAATTCTGACATTCACACCCACCGAATGTTTTGAAAAAGTTAAAACCAGAGTAAACTCTATACGACCGTATCTTTTTCTAAAATGGCTGGCCGGCGGCACTCTTGAAAAACATAAAATGTCACATTCCAGCAATTATATCAGCTAAGAAGGTTAATGAGGCATCATTTTCACAATCCCACATTTCCAACTCAATGGATGGTCTTTAAAATTGCTTATATTTACAAACAAACTCTAAGTATGACCGTTAATTTTCAAATGGCCGCTATCCGCCATTTTAGAAACATTAAATTTTATAATTCTGTCTGTCTGGCACCAAAGTCATTTACAAGAAGGTAAATGAGGTGTCATTTTCAATCAATTCTTTTCTGACCTTTTGCCATCCCAATGGAAATGGTTTTGAAAATTCAAAATTTAAGCAAACTCTATATATGAACGCCACTAATAGTTTCAAATGGTGGCCGTCGGCAGCCATTTTGAACAAACATATGCCCTAATCCTTCACCAGTTCGGCTCCAAAGGGGAACAATTTTTCTTTTTTCATTCAATTCTGGCCATTTACAACCTAGTGAAAATGGTTATTAACGAGTTACAGTTTTATTTTAACCTTTATTGTCATCAGAAAACCAAAAATAACATGATGTAGATAAATAAAAGATATAAATAATATAAATATATGAAAAGGAACATGCAGAAAAACAACTGAGAATGTGTATTGTATTCCTGACATGCCGTTAAGTGTATTATGTGTTGAATATGTGTGTGTTTTGGTCCATAATTTATTTCCCATTTAATGAGCCCCAATCACTTGAATTGTTTGATAAAATTGATGTTGAGTTTATTGATACTTTTCGGGCTTTCCATACTCCTGGGCATGTACTCACTGGGGATGACACCCTGAGCAAAATCGGGACAGAGCATGTAGCCATTATGTGTTTCCCTTGAAGTACCTTCGAGATTTGGGCAATATTTGAACCTTCAGTGGCAGAATTCACCTAAAGGTGAGGAATAAATTAAGTTCGTATTTTTGAATGTGGGGGGCTAGATCATCCAAAACCTTTGACCATCACATTTTAGGGAACAAGTCATTAGCCCAGCCTCCACCTCCATTGATTGTGATTCATGTCCATATTCAGTATTGGACATTTTTTCAATTGGCCACGATGTCCTGAATCTCTATGATAGTGGTCCTGTTTTTGATCCAACAGTTACGGCTGCATGGTTCACCGCGACAATGGTGCCATGCTACCATTTAAGGGTCTGAGTCTTACCACCCCCTCCTGAAATGGACTTTGCCTTGCAAGTATTTCAGGAGGGTGCGGTGGGGGGGGGGGGAGAACAATCAGTGGCAAGTGAATTTGAAGGTATAAGTTATTTGTTTGGGGTGCAAAACAATCAACAGGTTTTGAGATTTTTAAACAATTGTGGTCCAACCAGCACTGGTTTTTGCCAACAGTGGTGATTTTTTGCCACAAATAATCTGTCATTTTCTCTAAGCTGGTGGAAACTACTACTGGGGGGGCAAGAAAAATTCCCCCACCCTCGCCGCACCCCCCCCCGGGCTGCCTGCTCCAGACCTCTCTTTTCTCTTCTAACCTCCATATTATTTCCCCCCGTTTTAAAACTGTTTTCCTTCCCCCATTGTAATACTTGGGAACAATGACAAATAAACTATAAGTTTGCTTTTTAACACTTAAAATTGAAAGAAGTTTTTCATGAAATTGGTAGAAGCAATATTCATTTAAAGTGTTGTTTATAATCCTATCTAACACATTTAAACAAAAAAAAAATACCCCTACATTAATGGTGGCCTTTTCTTGTCACGCATATGCCTCAGATCAAATGGTTCAACAGTAGCTCCCGCGCGTAAATTTAAAACGTTTTTCTGGGGGGTTAACGTTTTCCTCCTTACTGCTACTTTATTTGTGGATTGAATCTATTTTTTGTTCTAAAAGCAATTCACGCAATCAACTTAAAAAAAAACTTAAAACCAAAAATATTGTTTCCCCATCTTCTACAATTAAGCGGCACTCCTGGTCGGCCTACTGCTCTTCCTCCCTGGTCCGTCCGCTCTTATTCCCTTTATTATCCCCTTTCTTACGCCCACCCCACCACCCCTGCCTCTAACTTACCCTTCCTTCCTTCCTACTCCGTAGTTTACTCCGTCCTCTGCACTCTGTATGGTATGCCCTCCTCCCCAGATCCTCCTCTTACGCTTGGTTCCTCCTATGCCACCCTGCCTCGCCACCGCTTTCCCCCCCCGCCTCTGCCCCCCACACTCGTCCCAGAAGGTAGACGCGAGGGACATCCCGACATGTCCCCCAGGCCTCCGTCTCGCCATCCGACCCCCCCTTTTGTCCTGTCCGCCTCCTTTTCCGGCTACGATTGTAGGCATTCTTTTTAGGTCGTCGGGTTGGTCCTTTTTCTATCCCCTCTCGAGGCATTTCCTTTCCTTCTGGCGGTGCCTTTGCTGAAAAAGGGGGGGAAAATTGCCCTGGCTCCCCGGAGGAGTCCCTTTTCTTCTAGAATCTTTCTTCGTACCCATAAGGGCGCCTGATTTTGTCTTAATTATTCAGCAGGTCAGGTGATGTAATGTATAACCAAACTTTTAACGGACCAAATCCCTTTGCAACATGAAAGAAGAAAAATAGGCTAAGTACTCCTGTCATTGTAGGATTAAGAATGAACTCTGCTGTGAGACTCTCAGGTGCAGCCGATTATACTAGATATGCAAAATATATTCAGAAAATGCATTGTGTATCACGCCTTGGATAATATCTAATCTTCCGTTAGAAAAAAGAAAGTCATAATATAGTAACCCTTTTTCTTTCTAAAGTTTGTCTATTTCTTTTTTTCTTTCTAAAGAAGCCATATATGGACTTCTTCTTCGTCTGATCACAATTAGAACACAAACCCAAAACTTGATTGTTGCATTCCTCATCCAATTCCCCAAAGCAATTCAACTAACTAACTCCACTTCAACTCGCTATATTGAAGGTGATGAATATGGTAATAACATAGTGCATGTGTCCACTTGTTTTTTTTTGTGTGATAAATACAGAAAACTCTGAGTTTCGAAGGATGCGTTGCACCAGTTTAGATGTCTGCTAATACGTACGGCCTGTCGTGAATTTCTGATGATCCTGGAAACCAACATCTATCCTGATATACTTTATATTGTGCAATGATATTAGTTTATTTTATTTCGTTTTAAAATGTCAAACTTGTTAACTAGAACACTATCTTGAAAATGCCAGAATCAAGTGAAAAGTGAAAAGTTCACACAGATTTATTCCTTTGGGTAGTTGATCTGGTCCCGCAATAAATGCTTTTATGTTTTTCAAGATGGCTGCCGGCAGCCATTTTTGAAATTTATGGCCGTAAGTGGAGTTTGGCAAATTTTAAAATTTTAAAAATCATTCCATTGGTCTAAAATGGGGCAGAATTTAGTGAAAATGAGACTCAAATTGTGCCTTTACATTTGATTTAGTGCCGGGAATTTTGACATTTTCCATTTTTCAAAGATGACCGTCGGCAGCCATTTAGAAAATATATGGCCGTCATAAGAGTTTACCCCTGGCTTTAAAATTTTCAAAACCATTCCAGTGGGTTTTGAAAATGTCAGAATTGAATGAAATCGACACCTCACTTAACTCATTTGCATTGAATTTGGTACCAAAATTATGTCATTTATATTATGTTTTTCATAATCCTGCTTGGCAGCCATTTGAAAATGTATGGCCATAACTAGAGTTTGTTGAAGGGTTTTTGGAATTTTTAAAACCACTTCCAGTGGATTTGAATGTCAGAATTTAGTTGAAAAGACCACCCTCATTATTCTGTTAATTAGCTAATCTAATTCCGGAAATGTGACATTTTATGTTTTTTCAAAATAGCCGCCGCCGCCATTTTTGAATAAATGGCTGTACCAATAGTTTGCCAGGGTTTGGAATTTTTCCACCTTGTAGGTTTGAAAGTCCTATGCATATGTTAACCTCAAATCAACATTAAATTCTCTGACAGAGCAAGTGTATACGGGTCTTTAATGTTAGCTCAGGACTATTGGCCCACCCAAGTATTACAGCAACGATCTTTTTATAAACTGTCAAAGGCACAGTTCATCTACTCACTAAAAAGCATGTCTATGTGTAGTGCCCATATCCTGGGGTTAAAATTGGTGTACCTGTTCCCATAGTCTTGAACCTTAACCCATATCCATACCATGATTTGTTCACATGCTGGACCCATACGCAATACTACCCATAGCCATACTTAAGAGGTCCTATACACTACCTGCATGTACAGCCACATATGGTATTGGGAAAGGCAAACTCCTTGAATCCCCCCTTTTGAGGCCAAAACATTTTGAATATGAGCTCATTATGCAACATGCTATGGTAGGAACTGTGAATGCAAATTTGATATACATTTCTAAGGTTTCCGCTTTCAGATTTTGGAAATGTGTGTACAAATTGTGGGCTACTCTTGTCCAGAATTTACATTGTCACACTTAAAAAAATTGAAACATGAAAAATAACCAAAAATAGCCACAAGTATTTCCAAACACACTTTAAGCTGCATGTCTTTTGATAGCCTGATAGGGAATATGTGCATGGTAAACCTAAATCAAAGGTATTCCATTTTTTTCTAGTTACATTTGCCATCTAAAACAAGTGGGTCTGCACATTTCCCATAGCAAAACACTTTCTACTACATGTACCGTACATGTAAACCATACTGAACGTAATTATTCATTACCTTTCAATTAATATTTAAGAGATAGTAAGAAACTGTTCCCTATAATTTAGATTACTTTATATTTGCTTAAATCAGATCAAACAAAAATCTCAAAAATCAGGTTTTTGCAAGTATGTAACAAAAATATAGGGTGTCCTAACATACCCCTACAAGTTATAAGACCAATTAAGCAACAGATTTAAGACAAATTCAGTTAGTCATTACTATCCACATACGGACCACTTAGTGCAATATGTAATTGAATGTATTCCATATTTGAACCTCTCTCTTTGCTTCCTTTCCATTTGATTTTTCAGTTTGCAAAAAATACTTATGAGAATTCTACAGAGGTTATCCTTCACACTTTTAAAGCTATTCCTGTAATTTAAAAAACAAAAAAACACGCGTTTTTTTTTTAAAATACTTAAGTGTCTTAAGCCTTTAAATTCCTAAAGAGGACCTTTCTTTCACATGCATGTCCATGAACTCTGAGTATAATGGAATCAGAATTAGAATGAATGCATATGCACCTTAATTTTGTGTGTAAAAAGTGTCATAACTTTAAAGAAATTTCTTATTTTTTAAAGTTTTACACAGGCAATATCCCTTGATCTTCATGTCCATGAGTTGTAAACATAAAAACTGTCATTAACCTGGTCCTATATCCACTGGTGCTTAACTCTCATTACATGTTGGCCCAAATATTGTTGTGACCCTTACATATTTTTAAAAAAAATCATTTTGTTTTTTTTTCCCACATAGCTATACAATTGGTTTAATTGCCTTGTCATTTTTGAGAAAATTTTTTTACTCCAGTCCCGATTCCAAAACATAATATGGCAACTATTTTTTTTCAAAATTTGAATTGAATCCCACCTTTGAATCTTTCTTTGTGAGCCCAAGTAGGACCATAGGTGAAAGTATTTTAGTGCTATGCCATTTTCAGTGTAAACTGGCCCGGTCTAAGTGATTTAGATTTTACAAAAGAAATTTTGGGTGAAATAACATGAACCATGTTTTTTTTTTAAATATCCTCATTGTGCTGTACATATTTGTTGATTTCTTGTAAATTACCCACACCGTTTGCAGAGCGCGCAAATGCCATGCCTCACTTATTTTTGTAGTGTGAGTACTTTCCCTGAGTATGAGTTGAGTACGATACTTTGACCCTGGGTGTGAGTACGAGTAGAGTATTTGGTCCTGAAGTACGAGTACGAGTATGAGTACAGCAAAATTTAAAATCATGATACGAGTATGAGTCACGAGTACTTCCTGAGTACGAGTATGAGTACGAGTACCCAGCCCTGAGTACAGTATATTACGAGTACACAAATTGTCTCGTACTCTAGTATCGAGTACGAATACTCGTACTCGAGTACTACAAGTTTCGGGAACATACCTTTAGCTACCATCAGGCATGAGATTCAAATAATCAAAGGTTTTAAAAATGTCTCGGGATTTTAATTTGAAAATTTTCATCCCTGCAATATCATAATCGCAGGAGGTCAATTGTCGCTTCCCAAGCTACCAAAAAAACGGGATAGGGGAAACGACAATGCTAAGACGGGAGGAAGGAAAAGTAGAGCAAAACTACTGAGAGAAGGGAAGGGGTGAATGGAAAACAAAAGTTTAGAAGATACAGGCAAGGAGTTATTAATGTGTATTATTTCCCTCCTCCCCCCCAAAGAAAAACGCTGTTCAGATTTTAAAGGCGTCTGTAAAAATATAACACTTAAATGCCCAGATGTGCACTAGAGGTCAAAATGAATACACATAGGAAACTTATTAGCTCCCCCCCCCCACACCCCCCCGACCAGACTTCTTGTTACGCCCCTGCATGCCTGTACCATATGGTTACCTCATGATAGCTGTATTACCAGACCTATCAAACTCTCATTGTACCTTTCAAAGGTCACATTCACCCTTAAATTGGGCCAAAGAAAAAATAGTTTTGAATTAATCAAAACAAAGCAAATGGAACTGTCACATTTTTATCGATTGGGTCTACACTTTCCCGCATGTAAGCGCCCCCACCAGGGCACATGTTCCTATTGTGGCATCGGCAACAAGAGACTGAAATAAACATTAATGTTTAGTCTTCAGTTTACAGGAGCTCATGGATCACCAGTAGCAATTACTGATCGACATTTAACATGTTTTTTTTTTTTATTTCATTTTAGATTATATTTTTTTTTGATTGATTTGGGTATTTAACTGGCAAATTCCCATATCCCTTACAATTTCCAATGCAACCTTTGACAAGTTAGTTTTTCCTAGTATTCCCGGAGTTTACAAATTCAACGTGTTGCAAAGTTTATAACACTGAAAGTTGAAGTCGGTCACCTGATGGACCCTTCAACTACACTCCCTTTACACAGAAGTGGATACCCCATCTTACCGCAATTTCACATTCAGAACTATGTGGATCTATCCGATGAATTGTTGCCCTGCCCCCGACATAGAACACATCTCCCGATCTGTGGTAAATATTCTTGTAATTTCTCATGCCCTGCATTACGCGTCAGGAAATCTGCAGCTCGCCAAAAACCTGTAAAAACAATATGCCAAACAATATTCTTAACTCTTTCAGCCCTAGATTTAGCATAGGTTACAACACATAAGTTGGTTGCTTTGAAATGGATTCCCAAATGACCATCTACAATGTACAAAAAAACACCCAGACTAGGTCTTGTTTGGACTCATTTAATGCATTTTTCATGTTAAATCTGAATACAGTCATGAAAATACATACTGTTAAAAGTTTTGGGGAACATTCGAAAAAATACTTTTGGAAATTTTGATTTCTGAGCGTCCATTGCGTGTGCAGGTGCAGAGCCCAAATGGTTTAGTTTTATAACTGTTTAACTGATGTTATGATGTTATTCAAGTGTGCAGCTGTCTTGATGACTTTGGTAAGTGGGAGATCCACCTACTCGTAACTTCTCACAGAATCCCATCAAGCCCAGTACTCCTATAAATCCTAATAAAAAATACCTGCTTCACTCAGATCTTTGAAAGTGCATTCTGGCCGCGCTTTCCAGCTTGGTGAAAAATTGGAAGATTTTTTAAACCTCGTATCATAGATTAGTAGACTAGGCATGAATCAATTTATTACTTGCACATTTGATCATTTGGTAAACAAATATTTGACTGGACGAAACAACACGGCAGCTTTTTATAGAGTCTTCATGCGAACTATGAAAAATGAACACTGACGATGCAACAACAACATTCAAATTAATTTTGAGATATTAGCCTCTTTGAGAGAAATCGATCAACACATTTGATCTGTAATGGCCCTAGGACTTCCCCTCCTCTTCCACTCACCTGATTCAGTAGCATATAGCATATATTTAAAAAATTGACCCCAAATGACCATTGACCCAATTTGGTGCTATACTTCTTAGTTTTCCCAGCCCCCCAAGTTTCATTAAAATCATCAAAAGACTTAAATGTAGGAAAAGCAAGCATTTGATTTTAAGTGGCAAGTTTCTATTTTTTATCATCCCACATATATGTTAATACAAGAGCCCTGTGTTGGAATCATGAAATTCTCCTTTAAAATAGAGGAAATTGCCTCATCAGAACTCTGGCCATAACAAAAATAAAATTAGATTTGCAGACAAAGAAACCGTTCTCATAACAGGATTACGTGAAACACCTTTGAAAACAGTAAGGTAGAGCTTAATGAAACACGTCTTCACAATATTTCAACAGTGGAGGTATTTTCTCACACTTTCAGGACAAAATTATGCAAATTAGCCCTATCTAATAATCTACTACAGATCACGATAACTCACTATTTAAAAAAAACCGTAATCAATTTGAGTGTGGGTATTATACACTTCAAGTATTGGAGGTTATTTGTCACATTTTCATCACCAGAACATGCACATTACCATAACCTTATGCAGTAATATTTATTGACTGTAGGTAGAGAGAGCTTATTATCGGGATCAGATTCAATTTTGCGTCATTATTGCCTTAAGCCTACTTTCCATCATGATCAAATGATTGAGGAGTCTCAAAAGGTCTTACATTGCACACAGCACACCTTTTGACATTTTTTAAAGCATGCTAGGAAGCTGTATGTTGCTATGGCAACAAATTCCCCTCTTATTGTATACTGGACAAATCCATTATCTGAACTGTGTGTCATAAGGAATGCCCACATATGCCTAGCCTATTTTATTTTTTAATGTAAAGGAATGTCTCTTTAACCACAAAATATTGTGCTATGTCATAAAAATTAAAATCTGCCACATAATGGCACCTATCTTGAAGCCACAAATTGTGAACTTTTTTGGGCTGAATATAAATTTTTCAGAAAGTAGCATTTGGATCATGTACAATTCAATATTTTTTGTTGACAATGATATTGTGAAATGTTAAGTTGGAATACCAAAAACATAGGGGGAAGAATAGTCTGTTTAAAGCTTTTGAGGCCAATTCTGGTATTTCTGTATTTTTAATTTCAATTTTACTTTTACACTACAAATTAATCAACTAAAACCTTCACTAAACTTCCTGTAAGCACCCGAAATGTGATTTAAGAAACATTTACAGACAAAATTGCCAACTTTTGAACTTTTATGCACTAGCTTTTCACAAATGCATGTATCTCCTTTGAGACAAACAATCTTTCTGCTTTAGTCTAAAATGTTTTATTTTCCTGTTGTGATACTAGGCCTAACTAGACTACAGATCCTAATTCAACATTCAGACATCTAAAAATCAAAACACACCCACATTGCATCTTGCATCTACCCAGACTATTCTAGTTGTATTCATACTTATATTAATTTTCATGGGCAGAAATCACTTGGTACTGATCTCAACGATATGACACAGGTCTCAGCAGACATCACAATTTCCATTTCTTCACTGACTATGTCAGGTGCAATAAGAGTGATACAGCAGCATACAGTGTACGTTATGTGTTAGAGTTTCTTATTTATCCCTTGACCCAACTGTAATACACACCATAACACGCTCTTTCTGTATCGCTTCTATGTAAATCCGATTTCACTTAGCATAGTTTAAGTAAAGATTATTGGGAGTTCCATCATTTCCTAAGGTAATTTCTTTTGTAATTTGAGTCCAATTGAAAAAAAAAGTTTTAGAGTTTGTCTGGTTACCAAGACTACAACCTACAATTTTAGTACACACAGTGACATACGGAACAGTATGATAAACTCAACTACTCACACTGTGAAACAAGCACAATCAATTTAATTGGAACATTAGTATTGATATTTTTTTGTTCTAATCACAGAAGACATTTGCTAAATCTCACACTGATTCTTAAAGAGACACTGGCACATTTGAAAAATGGTGCGCCCTCAAGATTTTTCAAAAATCGATATTTTTGCATGGTGTTAAAGCTTTTATATACGTTAGCCCTCACCTGAAATGATTAAGACCAAATCATCGTCCTTATGGGTAAACAGAACGATTTTATAATTAATGTCGCTGCAGCAGACGACGGAAATGGCGTTTAACACAAGAAAACGCACGCCGTATGCATGTTTCCCAGGGCATGCGCCCTGTTTGACCGGTCTGTGACCTTTGTGGTTTTAATATCAATGAGTACGAGTCTATGATATTCATGTAATATACACATTTGTTGATTAAAGTTATGGAAAACTTAAAAGTTAGCCTACAAATTACCTGGATGTCTTTAACCTCTGATTAACGTCCCTATCTGTTTTTGAGTATGTTCCTATTCTTCTAATAGCCTAGAATATCATTTGAGAGCAAATTGAAGAAATTTCATATTTTGTAAAAATGTGCCAGTGCCGCTTTAACAGTAATTAATAGAAAGGTCAAAGTTCACCAATTTTGTAATATTTTCCGACACCAGACAAGTTTCAGAGTGTGAGAATCCTTTTGAAACAAAACAAAAACAAACAGTGCTGCTACGCTGTACCAACATACTCACCGCCATTGTGAAAAGGTTCTGACGGCTGGATGTATGCAGTGATAACCACCCGAAATAAACACACAGCTGATGTGGCAAATATTAAAATATACGTCCGAGACATCTTAATGGATCTGAAAATAAAAACACAAGACAAAGCTGGCGGTTAATATAAGAACAGAATCTATACGGAGTGCCACAGAAAGGTCCCCATGCATTTTTTATCGCATGATTTATCATATGATCCATAGCCCTCGTATTCTGTTACCCACACACATTCTTTATCATATGATCTGACTCTCTCATATGCATGTATACATTTTCAAATTCTCTCTATTCATGCCATCTATTTTGATGTGTCCATATTTGGCTATTTTTTTTTCTTTTTTCTTCCCTGAGTGCATGTGGTTAATGACATTCAGTAGTGCAATGGTTGCCTCCATACCTGTAGTACTACTTCACTAACTCCAGACGTTATAAATGTCAAAAAGAATTATTGTATTTTAAGTTCTGCAATTGTCATCAAAGATAAGGTCAAAATAAGTACAGATAAACAGTACCTCTAATATAGACCTTGATTAGTGAAACACATTTCAAGAAGTTCTAACTTAAAGACACTATCAAGAGATTTCTCTAAAAGAAAACAGGAAGATATGTTTCACTCAAAAATCAAGAATACAAGCTTTAATTTGGACAGCGTCAATTAGTCCGGAGAAAAGACAGAATATGTGGTCCGATTCACCCGTTTCATGACCATAGGTAACCCGGCCTTTTATATTAACATAGAGAGTGCAAACACTTTTGTGTTCCTCCAAAACACAGGCGCTCAAAAGTCAGTAACATTCAACTCACCTGTTACATTGAATACCATTGAAGCAAAAATGATTAGTCAGAATGTTTTGAGAGTTAATGTAGCTATAAATACGTTTACGTTGACTTGAATGATTTCATTAAGTACAGAATTGATTTTTCTCTGCTATCCGACTATATACAAGTTTCAATATATTTGGCGTGGAATTTTAATTTCCACCCACTGCACATCCTCTCATTCACTACCAATACCTTCGGAAAGTACTAGAGGTGTGACACAATGGGTTGAATCTACTATAGTAAAATCTTTCATCATGGATATTTTTTTTTATCAAGGAGAAAAATATACAAATTTATTAATTTTATTTGATAATTATATGCCAATAAATAGCAGGAAATAGTGTTTTGCATAAAGCATCCCTCTCCCCCTCTCTCTGATATCTAATATCCATACTAAAACTTTATTGCTAACTATATTTGGACTGACAGCTTCTGTCCAATAACAGTAACATTAGCAATGCATTTTAATCTAGAAATGCTTTTCAAGATACTTTTCAAAAGTAAAACACTGTTATCTATGTAGTAATAACATTTAGTTATATCATATTAATCAATTTGTATTTTTTTCTATCTAATAAAACAGTGTTCATGAAGGGAACTTTACGGACACTTTACTGTGAAACATGCCATACACTGGCACCCTTGTACCAGTATCAGTAAGTCAACTATCCCATAGCAGTGGTTTGCTGTTTACATATTTTTCAATAGAAACAGAAATATGCAAATGAGCTACTTAATATGTATATTTGCAAATTTACATACAACAGACAGTCAAGATCATAGTTGTTGATACTCCCTCCTATCTCCTAAGGCTTGAACCAAGTATTATGAAAATCAGCTGTCCTGAGCAGAGGTATGCTGCTTATAAGATATATATCGATGAAAGAGTTAAGGAATATGTAAATTACCTACTTAATATGCATTTTTGAGATGACACACAATAGGGTTCGTGGTCAGTACAGTAATGCTTGTACCAAGTATCAGGAAATTTGGTCATCCGATAGCAGTAGTATGTGGCTGACAAGATATTTTGCAATTAAAACGGATATCTGCAAATAAGCTACTTAAAGCAATAATAGCATATTTTTTTGATGAGCGCCCCCAATTTTTCAAAAATGTGAGATTTTTACATGGTTGCATTGGTAACTGGCTAGAAAACTATACCTATGAATGGTTAAGCTCGAAAATGTCTGTGTGTCACAAACGAAGGAGTTTTGTAGTTAGTAATTAATATTGGAGATCTCCGATAATAATTCAACGGCTGCTGGAAACGGCCTTCCAATATGAAATAGCCGGGGAATAGCGCAATGTACATGTCTATGCTCATCCATTAGACTTTGTTTTATTGGTTCGGGCAAGTCAAGTTAGAGTTCATTTTCTTGAGGTGGCACTATCTCATCATGGACGGACATTAACTTAGCATTTCAAGCTCTGCCGTTAAGTACAATCTGAGATCCCAATTCTAATTACAAAATTGCTTATTTTTATGATATTGATAAATACGCATTTTTGAGCATTCTCGTTTGCAGGTATAGTTTCTGAGACAATTACCAACATAACTGTGCAAAATATCAAATTTTGAAAATTGGGGGCACTCTTCAAAAATGTGCTGTTATTAATTTAATGTGCATATTTACAGATGACAAATATACCTCCTTGTACAAAGTACCCCGAAAACCTTGGTCACACTGACTTTTTTGTCATCCTATCATCATTTCCCAATTGCGGTAGTAGTATATTCAGGA
>JAMKCH010041433.1:0-13251 GCA_023653785.1 Ophioderma brevispina
ATATTGATTTTTTTTCACAAATGTGGTTTGACGGTTTTCATTATACCCTTTTTGCGAAAAAGTATGTTCAAATACGTTTAAATCTAAACAAAAAAATTGTAAAAACACTTGTTAAGGTTTACACTGCCCATTTATGTGAATTTGGGTTTTTATGGATATATATCAACGGGCAATCGCCGTATCTTCACAATTACAAAATCCGGTTGGTCTTCTAGATGTGGATAAAAGAAGATTGACTGCATGATTTGTATATCTTCCATAGCTCAACATTTGACTACTCTTTTTCTGTTCAGAATTTTCCAATATTGAGCAATTTTCGCAGTCGGGGGTGGTAATTCGCAACAAAAAACTCCGCCCGATCAATGGGGCCGGGCCATTACACGTGTTTGCTAATCCACCACTAATTATAAGAGCACTTAGTCTTGTTCTTAAGGATGTCGGTGTAGTTCCAAACTCCGTGAAGTTAAAGATCGAATTAATCAGGAAATATACTCAATTTGTAACATCACTACGTATAATATTCATCGTGGATCATTGTGCCGTACAACTCTCCCTTTTCCTGGTATACTATAACCCTGGTATACAAACACCTTATAAAAAATCATGTTTATACCAATTACCTAATACTAATACCATCACTCTTAGAAATAAAAGTTTCAACAAAGAAACTTTTTTGTCCCAAGGTTTATTAGCACACTGTACAGGTTGCTATAAATAAAACCTTTAAATAAGCTGTAATATGGAAGACCCTTCTTGAGATTTATATGGTCCTATACATGAGGCACGTTTTGTGCCTTCACCTCGCACTCGACAACTCGAACTCATAAATAGTTTTACCCATTTGGTTGGAGTGTAACGTGCAAGGGAAGTGATAATCATTGTCGGTCCAAACAACAAATTCGTTGGCCCAATATTACCCCAATATAATTATTTCTTTATGTTAAGACCTTGCAGGGTATTTGCCAAACGGTCAACGGATGGACATTTTCGGAAAGTGTCTTATAGTGGATTCTTTACTTTTTTCCTTGTTATTTTGACCACGACTACCAAAACAATTGAGTGTAAAGCCCAGTGACAACACTCTGCAAAAGAATTAAGCAAGCATACTGCATTCGGATTCAATATTTTTATTAGAACCGACTTTTACTTGCTCTGATAGTTTCGGACCTTTTGGTGTTAGGGCCAGGTTTTGTGTTGGTACAAGCTTTAACCATTTCCATGGAGTCAAAATACTCTAAGAGTGTCGTCGGGTGGTCGCACAGACCCTTTCAACCAACAACAAACTTTGAAACAACCCAAAACGGGGTATGGATCTTATAAAAAGGGTGTTAAGTACCTAATCATTTAAAATTACCCAAGGCTGGAACAAAAAAGAAAATGCAGAGGAAAAACAGTGAGATGGAATTTAGAGTTGCCTTATAGTGTGAAATGGAATGAAAAAGATCGGCGCGGAAGTCTAGGCTATTCAAGGGGAGGGATGGATATTTGGCTAGTGAGCTCCTAGGCTATAGTGAAATTCAGAAACTTCAGAGGGCGTCCCATTTAGGCTAGTTATTTTCTGGTCGCCAAGGCTTAGTTATTTTTTGGACCCTCAAGCTAGTTATTTCTTGGTCCTGGGATTTGAACTTTGGTCCATGGGAAAGTAATTTTGGTCTAGGTTTATTTATTTCTGGTTGTTCAAGCTAGGTTATTTTCTGGTCGCCAAGGCTATTTATTTTGGAACCTCCAGGCTAGTTATTTCTGGTTGCTCAGGCTAGTTATTTTCTGCACTCAGGTTAGTTATTTTGTGGTCCAAGCTAGTTATTTTTGGTTGCCCAGGCTAGGTTATTTCTTGGTCCCCCAGGCTAGTTATTTGTGGTCGCCTCCAAACAGTTATTGAGTTCCTAACAAATTGATTTTAATTACCTAGGTTGTAAACACACGGAAAGACAACAAGGGAAAAAGAAAATACGGGGACATTCGAATATTAACATCTCTCTCAGGGAGGATGACATTTGAGGACAATCGGCAGGCATAATGACTCTGGGGTTTGGGGTGGGATAGTCCTGGCAATATGTCAAAAAACTAAGATGGAATACATTATGAAATTTTATGACAAATTATGTTTAAAAGTCTTGGAGCATTTTTGCAGTACGGATTGATGGGTTAAAAGGCCATGACTCTTGCTTCTCACAGTACACACCCATCTCAAAACATTCCAGTTTGCAATTGTCCGCCAATCCTATAAAACCAGTCCCTCTTAAGTTGGCCAAGCCCCATAAGTTTGCTATTTCCAAAGGGACTTCCCAGTACTGGCTTCCACATGACAAATTGAGTTGAAATGGGTCTAGGTGATGGGTTTTAAAGCATCACACAGAGCTTTCGTTTAGCCGTGATTATATAAAAGAACATAAATGTCTCACGGGACCGGACCAAGGAAAATGTTCTCTGGCTTCCATGGCTTTTAAGCAACCAGAAAATTAAACTAGCTTGAGGAGACCAGTCTCAGAAAAGAAAATAACTGGCTTGATGAACCCTAGCTTAAGTCCTCTAAATGACCAAAAAATAAACTCGTCTGAACATCCCAAAAGAAATAACTATTGGGACCACAAAATAACTAACCTGAGTGACCACAATATAACTAGCTTGAGCGCAACACAAAAAAAAACTAGCCTGAGCGACCAAACATTTACTATCCCAAGGGATTGAAAAAGTATGCTCCCGAGGGACCAAAAGTTAAAATCCCAAGGGACTAAAAGTTAAAATCCCAAGGGACCAAATAAAAACACTAGCTGAGTAGTGACACGAAAATAACTAGCTGAGGGTCAAAAAATAGCCTGGCAGCCAATAAAATAACTAGCTTAAATGGGACGCCCTCTTGGAGGTTTATGAATTTAACTAGCCTAGAGCTAACTAATCAGCCTAATATCCTATCCCTATGTTCCTATGATATTAAAAAAGAGTAAACGGGGGAAAACGCATTTCCATAAAACTTGACTATATTTTAAAAAACTGACAATGTCTTGATTGAAATTTTTAAAAGTGAGTAATTCTAAAAACGATCTCTTCTGTTTTGTGTAAATCTACAGAAATATATTTATATTGGCACACGACGAGTTTCATATAATAAAATTAAAGAAGAAACAAAATCGCATGCAAAAGACCTACTAAACAAAAACAAAAAACCATCAGTAAAAACAAATTTGACGTTGTTCACTCGTGGAAGAAACGCAGAACTTAATAAAGCTTCAGTTTTCCTCAGAGTCTGAGTTTTCCTCTGAATTGTGAACCAGGGCTAGAATTTCGACGAGATATCGATTCTCGCAAAGATTCTCGTAAATTTGATTGCGGGCATCAATGTTGGATTCTCGTAAACTTTATAGATAGAAATTTAACACAGAGTGAATTAGATGATTCCTGCAAACTTCATTTTTGAGAATCAACACTTTCTCGCGATCTGTACGAAATTCTCCCCTGTGACCCCAGGATAGGGATAGAGCTTAAATAAATTAAAAAAAAATAGTATAAACCGAATAAATTAAAATAAATGAAACAAATGAAACGATGAAATGAAGAATGAATCAGAATAAAAACCATACATTACCGGATGCTCCGCTCTGAAAAGAATATAAAAAAAGCCTGTAATTGCCGGGAATGCGACCATTCTAGGATTGAAAAGGGACCGGTTGTCATGGTAACATGTGCAATGCACAATAATTATCGATCGATTTGTGCTCCGGAAAAGTTGACTGCCGTGGAAACGACCGGGAAATCCCCCGGTGTGTGTAAACATCATAAAGGATACCAGCTTTGGCGTGAGATGTTGTAACCGAGGTTTTTGCATCCAATACTTTGGAGCCCCTCAAGCATGTATTGGTATTGATTGGCATTTTTTTCCAAGGCGAAGGAATAACTTCATATATCGAATGGCAATCTCGTCAGCCATTGGGACATTTTTGAGGTAAATTACGAATTACATAAATTTTTTAACTAGGGCTCTACAATCAGACGACATGAGACTAATACCGTACAACACTGTCCCTTTATTATTAACATGATTGGTGTCAATATTAATTAGGTGAGTTAAAAACAACCTCAAAAACTGGACCGGAGGTAACAGATCTCCTTGTCAAAGGGTTTACAAAAAATTATAGCGGCGGTTGTATTATCCCAAGATCGCGGATAGGAGTCAAGCATGATTGAATACTATCCCACTTTGTGTTCGTTCAAAATGCATGTTTAATATGTAAGTTATGATTTGTTTGTAAACGGCAAGTGTTCGTTGATAGAAGGGATTTATTCTAATCAGGTCCACAAATATTGTACAGAAATATTAGCAATGATAAAAGGCTTTGGAAGTCGGCCTGTCTTGTAATTTTGAGTAGTGAATCTCCACCTTATTTTTTACGAAGTTATTCGAATGACAGGTGAATCTTTGTATCGGATGTTCAAGACCAAAGTGAAGTGAGGCTTGAGGGAGCCTGGTAGAGTTCAAGAATCCCATTGACGCTTAATAGCCTAAATTCTTCTCACCGCCAACAAATAAAGAGTTTCGTAAGCAACTCCTAAAGGTAAATAAAATATGTACACTACCTTTTTACAATAAGGCCTATAGATTTCCAATTTTACATTTTCAATCACGTATTCCGGGGCTTGTGCTATGCATATTGTTATTTTATTATTAATTTACACACAAGTACTAATAAAATATGCGCAAAACGATGAGGTCGTTACTACATCTGTTGAATTAAATCCCCGCATCAAAGTCAATGAAATGACAACAAATGTTTAAATAATTGATTTTTCTACTTTTCGGTAAGTAGATTACCCGCAGACAAACTTCACAGATTTATTAAAATAGGAAATCCGTGTACAGTATCCAGGCTTTGGGCCGGGGGGCTTTCACTAAAAGAAAAAAAAAAAAAAACTCGCAAAAAAGCCGAAAGTCACCTGTATACTAGTCCCTCATCAAAAGAGTAACGGCAAACAAGGAATCTACGGTGATCAAACTTATTGGACAGTATTGCAATCCGCTACTAGAATCAGATATACATTCACAATGTTAAACTTCAGCAGCCAGCAGCATAAACATTTGAGCGATTGCCACTCGCCACAGATGGGTGTTTTTGACGAATGTTATATAGCGATCATTAGAACTAATGAAAGAAGACACTCATGATTATAGAACATGTTTCATGATTTTGTTTGCGGCGATGACGATGTTGATGGACATTTTAAAATGTTTTCTACTTACCTGAAAGAAAGAAAACTCACCTTATTCATATCCAACTTGTGGAAGAGATTTCTAATTAAAAACTTAACAAAATCACGCAAATATTCAATCCCTGGTTGTCATACCTTCTTACATATTGGCGTTTTGAAAGATTGATGCGGTGTTGCATTGCATAAGAAATAGTATAAAATTTAAGCGTTAAACATGTTAAATTGATAATTTGTTTCCGGGATTTGTTTTGAAACAAATGTGTTATGTTTACCAACAAAAGAAAATAATTACGAAAAATCCATTTAAGTATGCATGGCAAATGGCGGTCAGGATTTGAAAAAATGTCAATGACCGGGGGGCTGAACTGAACTGAAAAAAAAGCTTGTAAATGGTCCAAAATAGCAAAAATGGCCCCTGCATTTGCAAGAAGAAATTTGCAAAATTACCGGGAGGTGCGCGGCCCCTCCGCCCCCTCCCTGGATCCGCGCTGCATGTCATGCGGAATTCTAAATAAGCGTCCCGCCTTAGAGGTGATCTCATGTCAATATTACACTCAATAAAAATATGTTGGTAGGAAAACTATTGTACATAAATGAATTGAAATCAGCTGGACACGTACTTTGCGTCTTATTTAACGCTCGTATATTTCACCATTATGACTGAGATGAGATTATAGGTTTGTTACCATTTTCTCATAGTCAGGCTGCATTGATCATCGTGGCCCTCTGCTCGATTTGAAAACGACTGTCTTTGAAATATACTATGCACAGTATTTTTGACAAGGAGGACAAACTGCACAAATTTTGACTAATCCGGTGATTTCTTGACGGAGGACCGTCAAAAACAAGATCTCCTGTTAATGTTCAATAAAATTTCAACACACCCAAGTAAGCCACGCCGTTGCCGGGGTGGTAAGCCCGGCGTTTCTTTTGTTTAAAGCTCCGTCAGCTCCGTCAGCTCCGTCACGAACGTGTGTAAGTGACGGGCTGACGGAGCCGAAGATTGGAAAGAGTATTGAGATATACGTTTTCGAAATTTCTCTACTCCACAAATATTGAGTGTATTCTCCTGAAAATATAACAAATTTATATTACAAATAAAAAGGTGCCTCTTCAAAAAGCGGCGCTATCCAGTTCAGAATTGACACGGCAAATAACCATAAAAACAAGTTTAAACGCAACAACGTGACACAATAGTGAGTTACAATCGCACATAAGGTGATTCTTGACGAATGTTATTAAATGATCATATGAACCAATGAATGAAAACATAAGAACATTCATGATTTTGTTTTTATGTCGATGACGATGATTGACATTTGAAAATGTTTTATACTTACCTGAAGAAAACTACCTTCTTATAATCCACTGGCTTGAAAGAGGACTTCTTAAATTTAAAACTAACAAATTCACGCAATATTCATCCCTGGTGCTATAACATTATTTACATATTGGCGTTTTGAAGGATTGATGCGGTGTTGAAGCATAAGAATAGTATGCCAACTTTAGCGTGTAAAAAGTGTTAATTGATTAATTTCTTTCCGGGATTTGTTTGAACAAATGTTATGTTACCACAAAATGAAATACCAGGAAAGACATGTACAGTATGCATTTTTTTTTTTTTGGGGGGTGTTCCATGAAGGAATTCTATAAGATGACAATGCAATATAGAGTTAAATTCATTTCAATAATACACTCAAATAAAAAAGATTTCTGTAGAAAACGAATGTTAAATAAAAGATGGAAATCAGATGGACACTTTTGCGTATTATCTTAACGTCGTATATTGCCCACCATTATGAAAAGGTCTGTGCACTGTAGGAATAATTTTATCAAAAAGTCATGCTGCAATGCTCACTCGGGCTCTGCTCGATTTGAAATGATTGTCTTCGAATACATTCAGGTCTAAAGTATATGCACAGTATTTTTGACATGAGGACAAACTGCACAAATTTTGTCTCATCCGGTGTTTTCTTGACGGAGGACCGTCAAAAACAAGATCTCCTGTTAATGTTCAATAAAATTTACCACACAAAAGCAGCCACTTCCGTTGGGGGTTGTAAGCACCCGGCGTTTCTTTTTTTTAAGCTCCGTCAGCTACCGTCACTAACGCTGTATTGTAAGTGACGGAGCTGAGAACAAACCAAAAAAGAGTATTGAGACTACGATTTCGAAATTTCAGTATCTACAATATCGGAAGGTAGATAAACAAATTTATTGTAACAAATTAAACAGGTGCCTCTCAAAAAAGCGGACGGTTATACCAGTTCAGAAAGCCCTAAAAACACGGTTCCCACACGCAACATCGTGAAACAAATTTTAATAGCGGATGTTGCGGCTTCCGTCGTACGGTACTCATTCTTTTGAGTCACAGCAGCTACTGAGTTCCCACGCTGCAATACATACATACATACATACATACATACATACATACATCCTACATACATACATAATTACATACAGCATTAGTGCGGACATTCCAAAAGGCCAGCGCGCTTACAGAAATAAAATGCACCCTTAAACTACAAACTTAAATTACATTACAAAGATTGTGGACAAAGGGCATCAAGACAAAAGTAAAACAAGTAAACATAATATTGTAAATGTAATTAATGATAATTACAGGATATAAAATAAAATCACATTGCAAAACGGTCGTTCCCTGGTCCACGATGTGATCACAAGAAGAAACCTTGATACTTTCTTTAAAATACAAAAGGAATGAACTTTTTAGGGATTTCAGCTTCTCAAACGCGGGCAGAACTTAAACCGCGCGCCGGATTACGGGAAAATATGGACATAGAATTAACGCCCTAAGCTAGAGTAAAATCATGCACGTGCGTGAGCAAAACAAATGCCAAATCATTCTCGATTTTCGTGTTCAAGTGTTTTAATACGCCTTATATAATTTACTAACTCGATCACGAACACTGCGACTTCGGAGGACGCGGTTTAGTAAAAAAATGTCTTTCGGAGAGATCACTAGTGATCATACAATGAGAGTATCGATACAACATTTAAGTCATGCAAGTAAATGGCCATGGGGCTGGCACGCATTCGCTGCTAGTGTTATCATGAATTTCATCCGTGAAAGACGGGGGGAAAAGGTTTCCGAAGCGGACGCATTTGTAGACACGGCGATTCCATCAAGGCATAACTCTTATACTTAAGTATGGCCATATTATTTTAACCTATAGACTCTAGAATTTAACATATTTTACCTCGGAAACAGAAGAATCGGCGCAAAGCGTAAACTATAATTCACATAATTCACATCTTTCTTGCAAAGGTGAGACGAAAACATTTTATACTTCTTTTTCATTTCAGCCTTGACGGAGCTCCGTCAATCAAATTCAGATCTCCGACAAGTGTGTTATCATATACACACGACTAATACTAGCCATGCACTCCGAGTGCCGGTGCTGTAGCACCGGCGTGTGCTGTGTAAGCACCGGCGGTCTTTTTGTGTACATCTCCGTTCAGCCTCAGTTGCCTGCGGAAAGACGGGGAACCGAGCGGAGAAAGTATATATGTTGAGAAACCCGTCTCGTGACACAGAATGTTTCACCGCTGGTGCTGGACCTGTACATTTTTCTTTCTTAGCCATGTACAAGATTTAGATTATTTTGATTGTTTCCCGTTTTCACTCCAGTTTGTTAGTACTTGGGTTCATTGAAAAATTTGTCCTAAAAGTACTGGACTAGAACTTGGTAATATTTTAATCGGGGGATATTTCTGTTAAAGAGGGGAGTATCATATATTAAGATATTTCCGCATTATTTTTTTAATTTTTTCATCCTTTCTCCAAAACTTGACAAAACACGCGAAAAGGGTGAAGTATTTGGCATGTTTTCCTACAAACCAATCTACATGCTGCGGCCATGGCGGAGTCCCAATGTATAAATCCGGCTTAGAGGGCTTTTCACTTCCCGTACAAACACCAAGAAACAGGTTGTGTTGATGATCAAACACGGGGTGTAGTAGGACCATTGATCACAAGTGCAAACCAATACTCTTTTGGTCTCGCCATTGAGGATTATTTAATAAAATATGACCTCTTTTGTTAGTACCACTCATTTAAAAACACGATCAATAATTACACTCCGTCACTAATATTTCTATTGTTATGACGTTTGCCGCCGTCACAACTGACTTTTCTCTACAGAGAAACGGAGTCGATGAGCAGTTTATGACGTGCTGACTTCTAACTCCGTGCCGGCTCAGTGGCGATCAGTGCTGCTACGGAAATCCTCGACAAGCTAAATATGTTTTTGATTTTTTTTTAGGGTAAAGGTGTTATGTTGGATTTGAACAAGCTTCAAGAGTGTGGAGATTAAGTTTATTTTGTGTTATATAAATTTTTCTATACATAGTATTAAAGGATTCAATTTAAGACTAGACAATCAAATGATATTTTAAATCATTATATTCTTTTTCATTTTTGTTTAATATATACTGATTCCATTTCCTGTGATATGCCCAAAGTTATCCTGTATATGCATTTCTATTTTTTTTCATAATACAAATTGAATTAAATTCTCCCAAGTCAGTAAAACTAGTTCTGAACATGCCTTTACAAAAAAGAAGCTGTATCAAGAGAAATATTTATTTTTCCTTGACCCAATATGTCAGAAGAAGACAAAATAAAATATGTACTTCAAAGTTCTTTTTAAAAGGTGCGTGTTCCAATCACCTTTGAGACCCCCCCATATCACCCGGAATGCAATAGCGATTTTGATATCAGATAAAATGCCGTATTTTTCTCATTGTCGTCTGAAATTTGCGCCCTCAAACCATTTCATTCCCAGATATAAACAAAAAAAACTGCCGTTTTAGTGGTTAACCTCAATATAGCACAGTATTGAATAGGGCTTCTGCAAAATGATATTGAGGCTACCATCAGATGCAAGTATGTTTCCCATGGGACTTGATGGGGTGATGTGCAGGTGCAGGCTCTCTATGAAGTAGAGAACACAATTTACACATAAATTGGAACAAGCACCTTTAAAGAGATTCACTGTATCTTTTGTGTTAACTGGTTTATTGGGGCACCACTGCATAGGGGCCTAAAGATGAAATTAGGGTAATAAATTGATGGTTTTGCCTTAATGAAGATTCCATAAAGAGGCCTCTTAACCTGTCCAAGACAAATTTAATTAAGTTTGCAAAAACATTGTAAGAATCCATGTTATAAATATCAGGTTCTTTGGGGTTAAGGGCACCCCTGTTCTGTGACAGATACTCAGATTAGATCCTTGGTGAACACAAGTTGGCCTCCTGATTCTAGTAACCACATCCATAGGCTGGAGGAACGTCGCAAACAACTAGGAGGAAACATGCAAGCCAATTTTATAACACCAAAAATTTTGTTTTGAAGCAGGGATGTTGAAAAAAAAGACTGGATTATATTACAAGTATTTGATTAATTCATTAATTGTGACCAGATGCCTAGCCATATTTTTCAACAGAAAAATTGAAGTATGATACATCCTCCAATTGAATGTTTGAATATTTTGAAATATAAGCAACAAAATGTGTGAAGTTAGTAGCTGTACTGGCAGGATACCAACATGGTGCATGATTGATGTGTGGGTTGGGATCTAGATTTCAAAACTACATTAAGGTACATTGAAATTTTCCCTATTCTAGTCTAAAGAAAATCTTTCTCAGATGTATGGTTATGTTGTATTGAATTCATTGTGGAGGATAAAAATAAACATGGAGAAGTAGACTACATTCAGATGACCGGATGAGCTGAAGCTAGGGTTTTGTTTTGCTTCAATTATGGTTACACCATGGGTAGGGCAGGAAAGATCTAATATGCAAGCAAAATAACTTGAAACTTCATTTGTTCACATGGCTCTTGTAAGAATTTTAAGTGTGGCATTGACCAGTACCATGCCCTCATTACTTAATGGAAATTACAAGGTAGGGATTTATAGAAATAGGCAAAATGATTGTGGGTTATGGTTCCTACAATTCTATTCCAGATAGGTTGCAGGTAAATGTGATTACAGTGCGATGATTGTTACACTATATATAGTAAATTGCTGGTGGATGACCCCCTCCTGATATAATGTAGATTTGGCAGAAGTAAATCTAGGTCACATTAGTAAGCAAGGGAGGAAACCTAATTCCTAATAGATGATATATATCGCTAGCATATTAGAATGAACCCACACACATGTATACTTTATACAGTAACAGTTTATCTAGGACAATCAAGCGTACATACCGTGTTTACCCTGCATATTACAAATTTCTTACTCTATTTTAAAGATGATTCTATAGGTTATATTGGGCAGGAAATTCCAAAGCAGTCGATATGGTGTTAACAGTAAATCACATTTAATAGAGTTTTAATTTGCTACGTACTGCGAAGCATTTGGTAAACTATACAGATATTGCATTGAAGCTCTAGTAATTAAATGTTAAACAAAATATTTTTTTGCATGTTGTGATAATTAAATGGTTCAGTAAGAATGTTTGCATTGTATAAACTAGTGTCCATGTGCACCTTGGCTCCAAGATCATGGTGAAACTAATCAGATGAGCTTATGATGTTAGTATCACAAATGTCTTTTAGCTATATGCAGTTGTATGAGCAGGGAAGGATTGAAATTGTATGTGTTTTGAGGAAATATCATCCTGTGTTTGAGCCACTGTGTAATATTATTAGTACTTAATATGAACCTTTGTAGGTCTGCAACTGGTGTATACATATATATCTATGATGATCGCTGTGATATTGAGGTCAATCATGACTGCCACCGCTCTGTGCGTGAGTTGCAAAGAACTCAAAACACCTTTTGGGACTTGATTTGACTGGACTTGATTTTTTACTTTGACAATCAGATCCATTTCAATAGTACAGTATTTGATTGTGACCTTGTGAAAACCTTGTTGACTTGACTGTGAACTGGTCTATCCCCTTTCACCTGTTTGTACAGGTTGGCATTGACCTAAAATGATGGTACAGGTATGTGCAGTTCTTGGACCCCCCTGTTCAAGTATGCTCAGGTAAGACCCTAATATTAACACAGCATTACAAAAATTTAGTTCATGGTGAAAATTTTTGGTCTGCAATTCAGTTCCCATTTCCATGAAATTGGTTTTAAAATTCAGTTCAAAGGTCTTTTGCCAAATTCAGCATTTTCACATCTCCCAGTTCGATGTGCCATGCACCTCTTCCCACACCAAAGTTGAGGCCTACCCCCAGGAACTGGAGTAAGGACAAAAACAACAAAAACAGAAAGGTTTTGTTGGCATCCTTGCCCACTCTTTGGAGGTTGAGCCACAGGATGGTGCAATCTAGAATGCTTTGGTGCAATAAATGGTACGTGCCTGTCATTATGATATGTCCGGGAAAAAAAGCAGCAGGGATATGCAAGTTTGTTGTATTTGGGTTTTGATTTTATTTTTTTTTCAAAAACACATTCCCAAAAGTATAATAGATACAAGGTTAAATGGGTATATCAGTGCAAAGTTAGTCAAAGGGATCTAAAAAAATATTTTTCCTCACAGCCAAAATCGTATTAAAGAAAATCTGATATATGAAGCAGGGTCAGTATTTGTTATAGGAAATTTTGGTTGCAAAGTGCCAAGAAAATTAACGGCAAACGTCTTGAGACATTAAGGGCATTATTCCACCATTGGGACTGTAATACCTGTAATGGCAATGATTGAACCTATGACTGTTATCCTTGAGAGTATATCGATACATTTAGCAATTATCCAGTCATTGTTCAGCCGATATGAACAATACTGCATCCAAACACCGCCTGGTTGCTTAGTTGTGTTAAAGCTGCCCAAGGTAAAACTAACACTGTGTGTCAGAAGAAGGATGAACAATACACATATGAATTGAATTCCTTTTCACTAATGTTGAAACTCTTTGAGATTTCTTTTTATTCATCAGTAGGTCAACAAAATGCAATATTTTTTAGATAAGTAAATTCCCCAAATTTTTTCACACACAAATTCTGCAGTAGAATATGCATTTAATATGCCTTAAAATGCATTTTTGTTAAACACTATTCACACAAAGGG
>JAMKCH010041434.1:0-106029 GCA_023653785.1 Ophioderma brevispina
TCTACACCATTAATCCATTATATTCTGGTCTCTGAGTTTCATCATCCAGAATTCCAGCAAAAGGCTTTTCCAGACCACCCGGCATCAGCAAAAAAACAGGCATTTTGCATGACTTCCAGCAAGTTCACTTTACACATGTCGACAAAATGGCAGCATCTTAATGGGAGACGGGCTCCAATTCACAGTCCAACCAATGAAGTGCACCCTCTATCTAGTCCAATCAATTATGTCTCCAGAGGGTGGGAGATCTGGCTTGAAAATTCACAAGATTTCTGGCAACAGCATTTAACAGTATTATAAGAGTCAACATAATTATAGAGGTAAAATTCCTTGCACCTTTGATTCTCATATCTATTCCTTGCACAAATCCTATTAAATGCAATTCATCATGGGCATGGTCAAAAGGGACCCTTGTAACAATAGAAATTTATATTATGGATTTTATTGTTTATCAAATGCCGATATTTAACACCGTCATGTAAAAAAACATACTTGAAAAAGAAAGCAGTTTACAATTGAAAATGCGTCCCAACTGAGTTAAAAATGAAATATATTTGAAATATGATGATTTAAGGTGTGTATATGTTTTTTAAGGATCATGCAGGGGCTGTCAGATGAGGGTCAGCCGATTTCATTTATATTATATGTGGGTAGTAGGGCGAGTACAAAGTTATCACAAAAACACACAACTAAAATTGATCCGGCCCCCTTTCCTGTAACTTGAACCCCTCAAAAAGAGCCCATTCGTGCCTCCAAAAAATGGGCCAGACAAATATGGCATTTTACAATATGTCATATAATGTGTAAATTCCTATTTACTGTCCTATTATAAAGAAGATGAAGGACAATAGAATTAACCACCCTCCATTGGAGCCTTCCTCTATGACCGCCCCCCCCATGGTCACCTTGTCAATTTACATTTTGCAGATGTGCAAAGCAACAGGTGGTGATTTTTGGGTGTATATGTCTATTTTAACTCCTTTCATCTCTGGGGGTTAGCCCCCCAATTTAGTGCACAAAATTGCATGGTAATTTCAAACATAGTTCGAAGAAACTTCCCACACTAAACTTCAAACTACTTCTATCCAAATCAAAAAGAAATAATATTAATTGTGATGTCAGAAACAATGTTTGTGTGAAACTTTGTCAACTCTTTATTGTGGTACGGGATCCCCCCCCCCAAGTCTTGCCTCCCACTTCCAAAGTCAGACGAATTCCAGGTTATGCAAGGTCATGTACTAAGTCTTCTATATCTTGGTTTATCTAAGTTTTTATATCTTAGGAGGATTTTATCCTCACTTCAGAAGCAATAGACACCTCTTCCAAGTCCATTAAAAAAATAAATTACAATCATTTTTTTTTAATCATGTTATTTTGTTGCATATCATTTTGAATTCAAGGCTTTTCTCAGCCTTTTCTTCGAAGTCCAAAAGTCCAAGCTTGTTATGTCAAAGTTAAAGCTTTTTTCCAGCATGATATTAAGCTTGTGAGCCTGAGTGAGGTTCTGGATTTTTCTGCGTTCAGGCTTTTCTTGGCTTTTTACCCAAGATCAAGCTCAAAGGTTTGAAAGGAACCAGGACTTCAACTGAAATAAGCTTAGATAATCCAAAATTATTGCCAGAAGAAAGCAAGAGTTATTGGAACATGAAAGCCTGGTTTCATAAACTGGAAGTCCATTGTTAGAATTGAGGTTTCAAAGTCTTGATTGGCTTGGATAGCTAGTTTTCAGGGAAGGCCAGAAGTTTTCGTATAAAGCCTTGATTCATTTTACAGGGATGTTAGAGAGGTGTCATTATTTATGCCCGGGGGATTTGAGGGGACTTTGTGAAAAAATTTTTGTAAAGGAGGGGGGACATGAAAGATCTCATGAAAAAGGGGAACATGAACTGCTGAATGGATAAATTTAACTTAAAAATTGTTTCCTCCATTCCCATTGCCATAAGTATATAACGACACTCCTTAACCCTCGTCACCTGAGCTATTTTTTGTAACAAATCTCCCGAAGGGGTTACACCCCTGTTATTTTCAGTTACTGAAATCGATTTCCTATAAATTTGGTACCACAGGATAGCTTAGTAGGGTTTCTTCTTTCCATGGTATCACAAAACAAGTACCAACATCACCCATTGGGGAGGAGTTGAGGAAAGTATGAAAATCTGGATATGGGGTTGAACAATGATATTTTGCAATTTTAACTGACTCGAAATACATATTAAACACTAAAACACTCTGAAAATATAAAACTAGTCATTTCCTATCAAGTAAGGAGAGCCAAAAACCGTGTGACAATCGGATATTCCTTAATTTTTGGTGACAAAAAAAATGCTGACATGCGAAAACTTTATGACGTCAATTTGACGTAATCTAAGCCTGTTGGTACTCATTGTGGTATCAAATGAGGAGGAAATAGCTACTCTACTGGTACCAAAAATTAGTGTCTGTGGTATCCCTGTGTCGTACTAGGCATGGTGGTACATCTATCTCCCGAAGAGAGGGTGGTTGCCCCCCATCCATCACTTTGGATCATCCTGGTATCTTACCTACTATACCCTGGTGAATGTTTAATCTAACTTTGTTTTCTGATTTCACTTTTTTCGGTGAAAAGTGCCGATTTTGACCAGTCCGCGGATTTATTAGATTGTTTGGTTTTTAAATTAAGCAAGACCCTTATGACAGCATGATTCGTGAGTGTATGTGTATGTCAAACATTGGTAAACACTTCTGGTCAAAATTTGTCTAGCATTTTAGTGCAGTGATGGATCACCGGTCATATTTTGTGTGTTTATGTATTGATGCAAGGGGCTTATGTGGGGACAGATATTAATGTCAAAGGTCATTTGTGGGTCACTTATGGTATAATAAAAAATTAAAAAGCGGTCTTTATGTAGCATACACTTTGGGTTGAAATTTCCATCTAGCTTTTTTTGGTGACAGATCAGGTACGTACTTGGTATTCATATGTACTGAAACATGGGCCTATTAGAAGGTTACAGATGTGAAGGTCAAAGGTCATTTAGAGTCACTTTGGTCATTTTTGTGTGCTCTGTGGAAACATGATTTTAGTGTAAGACATGCTGTAACGTTTCCAAGCGCAGTGATGGAACCACAGTGGTGATGTATCAGGTTCATATTTGCTACACCCTATATATCGTATGTATTGAAACTGCAGGGCCTTATGTGGGGTATGGCCGTGAAGACAAAGGTTATTCAGGGGTCACTTAAATCATTCTTTGTTTCAGCTACAGCTCACCACCATTTTACATATATCCTTCCTTCAGCTTAAAATGGACTCTGGATTTTGCCATTCTTTTTTCCATTTTCTTTTTCTTTTAATTCTCCTCATGCATCCCATGGCAAAAAATAAAATGTAGGAGCTGCCTATCTGCTATAAATAGGTGCAATAGGTCTCCCCCCGCTGTATTGTTTTGGACCTAACAGAACTAGTCAGGCTATCTGTTAGGTTCTTTGTTGTATAATAGCAGCATGGTAGCACTAGCTGGTACATTCTTGCAGTATAATAACGGCAAGGTACAGCAAACTTTAGTCTACAAATACACCAAACAGGAACGTAGCAGCAACCTTACTCTTAAATTATACCTAACAGTGATATAGCAGCAACTTAGTCTACCACAAAAAGCTTAGTCAGGAAGATAGCACAGCAAACGTAGTCTACAATTTCATCTAACAGGAAACTAGCAGCAAACTAATACACCCCCCCCCCCCCCCTTTTTTAAAAAAAAAAAAACAAAAGGGGGCCCCAAAAAAAAAAAAAAAGAAAAGGCAAAGAAAAAAAAAAAACTAAGCAGCAACCGGTGTTGCTCCAGTGTCATTCAAATCACTTGGATTTCAAAATGGTGGCTTCATGGTTGACAGTTGGGGTTTGGATTCTGCTGAATTCAAATTTAAACCATATTTTTACATGGGGAAAATCGACAAGAATGTTGTTTGTCATCATGAACACAGGATACAGCGGATTGCTAAATATATGACTGAGTCTTTTTGCATGTTGTTGCTATTATAATGCAGCATTGCTTATGCAGTATATAGCTGGTAGTTTTATAATCTTAATAAAATCAAACCTGCAGAATTATGACAAACTTGTTTATCACGGGTGATGCATGAAGTCTTAAAAGACAATCAAGGGGCTGTTTTTAATTGCTATTATAGGTACTGTGTCACCATAGGTAGGTTTTTTTTCATAGAGGCTTATGCATGGTGAGAGAAAATTAAGATGAATGGTAACTGGTAGTTTATGCTTGTATGTACCGATGAATATGAAAGGCATTTTCTATTCTTGATCACAAATATTTAAATACTTTAATAGTACATCTCCTAATCAAGGCAAACATTTCTCTAGATCTGCGCATGCCACTACATGTATTCATGTCCCACTAAGGGCAGAGACCCAGCAAAATGCAACAGAGCACACACAAGGCCTATAGTTCAAAAACGATATTCCTATTATAGCTTGAAGCCCAATGAATGATCAATTCTATAGGCTATATACAAGCTTGAACAAAATTCAAGGAGAAATCCGGGAAGTAAATGGATGTTTTTCCTGTTCAATAATTGGCCCTTTTTCAGACTCCTTTTGCCCTTTGACCAGGACCATTTTGCCTGTGATCCGGGAACATTGTTGCCCTTCCGTAACTTGCACCCTCGGAACCACCAGGCTGGTATACCCGCCCTGATTGGTTATTAGCCACACTATGTCTATCATAGATGTTTTGAATCATTTTCAATGAAGAGCATGATGCGCATGTAACTTAAAGGTGGGTGACCTGATCAATGATCCAAATTTCACATGTTTAATCCTTCACATGGAAGCATATCACATCAAAACAAGCTGATTACAAATTTTGAGTTAAAGCACAACCCAGCCGTTTCGATAGTAGAAGCAAAAATGTGTACTAAATGGCCCCATAACGTGTGTTAATAAGTTTGGGACACCACACTTGAAACATTTTTGTTCATAAATCAAAAGGCAACATTTGCTGGACCTCAAATTTCTCTGGGTAATAGAAAAATAGATGCACTTTCATATCTGATACACCGCAAATCACAATTTTGATGGAGTAAGTGGGAGGGGGCAAGGCTGTCGATCGGTCAAACCCCCTTTAATTCAATTATCCCTTCTCTGAGTCATGATTTTTTGAACTCCTTTTTCTATCTAAAACAATTAAGTCTTAGTTATACTGCCCTTTCGGCAGGCAAACTTTTTTACCTTGCATAATTTGCATAGGTAAATAAGGTCACCGTTAAATTTGATCATGTAAAAAACAGCTATAAATGTGCATTAAAAAGTTATGAACCAACAAATTAATTAGTAAAAAATCAATCTTGAAAGTAATTGTCGGAACATTTGAACGGTTTTCGGAAAAATACAGTTCCCCCTCTCTCCCATACTTCCCAACCAATGTTCAAGAGGTATCGTCATCAGCATGCATATGCAGTCTTGCCATTTCCCCCAACATTGACTGATGGTAGTTGGGGAAGGCGACTTCGAAGTGCAATTGGGGATTCATTCAGTGATACACAGGTTTGTAGTTTTCTGAATTGGCGCCCGGTGAAGGAACGTGCACGTAGACCTATGTGGTGTCCGTGTTCCTACGACTTTTTTCCGGTCCATGATTAGCTATAGCCCGGCGTGCGACATCCGCTTCAAAATAACCATGAGGAGCATAGCCGCTATAATAGGCTAACAGAAAATTGCTAGCAGGAAAACTAGCCGCTATATAGCTGCTACCAACTCATTTGGATGTCATTTAGTCAACGGCTAGCTAACCAGCTACATCCACCTCATAACCATAACATCTAGCCGCTAAGCTTAGAGAAAAATTGCTAGCGGCTGGCTAGCACGAAACCTATCGCCGCTACCTTAACTGCTACCAACTAATTTGGCATGTCATTTACATAAAACCGCGTAGCTGCGCGCGACACCGCTCCATATAACCAGAACTATCAGCTAGCGCGCTAGCTAGCGGAAATTTGCTAGCGGCTGGCTAGCAATCAAAATCTAGCCGCTACGTAGCTGCTACCAACTATTTGCATGTCATTTAGTCTAACAACCGCTACTAGCCGCTATATCGCCTCAACTATAGCAGTTAGCTGCGGATATGGCTAGCAGCCTAGTGCTGCTAGTAACCGGCCGTTGTTTTTTCGATATGGGATTTAATCAGATGGGCCTTTTGAAAGTGTTATGTGCCCTATTTTTAGACAAAGTTATTCAAATACAAAACCCAAAAATCATTCAACCTACTAACGAAAGGTTAAAAAAACCCTTATTTAAATCATATTTTTAAATTAGATCTCATGGGCTATACTCAGAGTAAGTTACAAGTCTGAATTTTCTTGAGGTATAGAAGAAATGTGTGTTAAACAGACCCATTTTTTCGCAAATTCAAAAAGGGGTAAAATGTCAAAATTTGCAATGTTCATGCATAATTAATAAGGAAATCTGAAATATGTTTGTAAAAAAAGTGAGATATGGGTTTTAGGTGTAATTTGAACTGAAGCGCAGTTTCATTGAATGGTTGGACTTTCACTTTTCTGTCATTTTTTTTTTTTCAAAAAAAAAATTACATTTTCCACAGTATAACCATTCGTGATAGCATGGAAGAACAGAGAAAGAAGGAACCACAACGACTTCCACATCCGATGTTTAATAAAATCTGTTTATATATTCACCCGCACAAAAGGAAGGGATTCAAAAACCACCCTGTATCATAATCCCTCTGCCGCAATCGATGAATGGCGAGCAACCATTAGAGTAGAATATTTTGAAAACCCTATGTCCGAACACGTAAAAGTTTAAAAGTATAATTGCATATTACAAATAACCAAAAACATGTTCCGGCGTCTCCGGTGTGTATTTGTTGTTGTTTTCGTTATATAAGAAGTTAAAGGTGCAACGAGAGATTTCACATATCAGGTGTCCCTAAAGAAATCTAAAGTACTGATTTTTACCCTGATGAAAAGCTTTCCATCAAAATATCCCCCATCTGAAATGGATTAAGCTGGGAATGCGCGTTTCTTTGGTACAAAAATTGTGAGATTTTCTAATTTCCGTATAGTAGCCAACGAAATTCAGGCCTATGTTTTACATTGAATATATGCAACTGCAAATCCAATCCCCTTTTTTTTCTCCTCTTTTACGACCTTTCTGTAGCCAAATACAAGGTAAGACATCTATGAGTGTCTAATCTATATGAAATCACTATATGACACAATATTTGGGTGCCTCAAAATCTCTCGTTGCACCTTTAATGTACAAATCGTTGCAGCTTTCCTGCCCGCCGTGGCCTGCCCAGTGTGAAAAATCAAGATGATAAGGGGGGGGGGAAAGAAAGGAGTTTGACTAAACTTGAAAGTTGGACCGCGGGGTGGGGGGCATCTTGGATTTTCGTCTGGCAAACCACATGGCTCGTTCCAGGGTTCTGAAAGTGACCCCTAACAGGACTAATTTCTCAGTTAAAATATACCCGTCCCCTATTTGAGACCAGCTTTTGGTGAAATTAATACTAGTTTTAGTGAAAATATACACCTAACGGTACGGCAGTAAGCCACAAAAATTGTTTGATTGGCTAACATAGAAAAAAATAGGGGTAGGGTAGGGGGGGTCCTTAGTCTTTTGTTTGGGGTTATGTTTCACATACCAGACCACAAAATATATGAACACACATACCAAAAACAAATGGCACATCTTCACTTTTTTCTGTAACCATATCTTTTTTATTTGTTTTCCGTGGTTTGTTAAAACTTTTTTTTTTTTTGCAACACAAAAACACAACTAAAATATTTAGGGTCTGGCGGTAAAAAAATAGGGTCGTTCGGGTTCGCCCAATCAAACAATTTTTTATTAGGGCCTAATATGACATCCTGGTAAACTGTGTCTGTTTTTGTAACCGGGTAGTATTTTTCCACTAGTATTATCCCAGTTAATTGAAATTACACTTATATGGTATTATAACATCTTACTTGTTGCAAACATATTTTTGATTAATATTGTATCAATTAATTTTTCACTGTAATGCATTCATTTACATAATTATTTACATATTGTTTTTTTTGCTGTAGGCCTATGCTATGATGAACAAATAAAAATTGATTGAAGATTGATGGTAATTTGCAGTGAGATTATACCATACCCCTATGCGGGGCCTGTTCTCAATACATGAAAAAAATACACCTTTAAAATAGCCAACATACAAGGAAAAATGACACTTGTACTACTCGCACAACGCAAAAACGCTACACACGTTAGGTTAGTGGTTAATTTTTGCTGCTATGTTTCTTAGATTAATTTTTTTTTTCCTATTTGTATCATTGAACCAGTCACAATCACACTGAATTTGTACCCCTAGCGGACTATATAGAACTCTTGATTAATTGAATTTGATACACCCCTTGCGTAGTCCCCGCCTTGCAGCTAGTCCCCAGTCTTTTTTTTGGAACGAGCATGGGTTTCCGAGCAAAATCCAAGAAAGAACCACCCGGTTGTGTTGATCGGTTTCCATGGATGTGGATATCTGGTTTGAGTATCTCGCTGATTCCCGATGACCCGGAATCTATTTCGCAATAACGAAAACAACCCCGAACTTTAGAATGTGCTCGAGCCCAGAAATTCTGAATAGGTTATCCTCGGAAGGGCCATTGAGAGAATATGACATATAACAATTGAATTACGGGGGCGCAGATAGATCGTTCAATACGTCACAGTGGGTCGTGTGGTTCCTTCTTATCCTCTTCTCTTCGCATGGTGCGATACATAGCCTGGAAGGGCCAATTTTTTAGGGGGGTCTCACAGTACGTCAGGGGGAGTCGATACAAATTGTGTTTACTCGAAGTGTTGATATAAAAAAAAACAGGGTCATGGAGTAAATAGCTAACATATTGAACTTTGGTTTTAACCTTACTTCTATTTTGCTGAATATATTACCGTATTTGGGACAAATATATATACATCTAATCCTTGTTCCTTGTTTTGTGTCTATTTTTCTTGCATATTTTGAGTTCTGTATTGGATAATGCGTCACACAAAATAATACATTCAGGAAATCTGAAACTGCATTAGTTTTCTTTTGTTTCAAGAATGTCGAGATGTTTTGAAAATTCATAGTTGAAAAGTGCATTTCGTGATTATTGCACCTTCTGTTTCATTTTCGCTTCGTTTAAGAAAGCTTATTCCCAAAATTTCAGTTGTTCCAATCTTGCAGTTTGATGTTATGAGCAAAATGTTTAGGTTCACATAGTCTACTGTACTGTTATTTCTGTCCGGACAGAAATTACAAAACTGGTGATTTTTTTTTTACAGATACGATCGAATTTCAACTTAACATCTCAACTTTGGGGGGACGGTAAGTCGGGGGACGAGGCTCACGAAATGCCCCTTTACTCGGTGCACAGTAAATGCTCCAAAAAGTGGTACGTGAGGGACGTGGTAATGAATATGTGTTATTTGATTTCCTGTTCTTTGGAGGGCAGCATCACATGCCATTTATGTTGTTTATTCCGTGCAAAAATCTTGCCAAGGAAACGGCGCAATCTCCTTCACAAAATATGAGTTCATATTCACCCGTTAAATCAAAGTCAAAAATATTAAAAAACAAACAACAGACAAAAACTTCTATGTGTGTATATATATATATATATATATATATATATATATATAGTTGCGAGATTTAGAGGTTCATTGCAAAAAAGTAATAAAAAAGTTATTAATAATATACACCTTGTTAAAGTCTTTTAAATTGAACTTTTCCCCCGCAGGTATGAGATAATAAGCCTTCTCGCACTGATACGTTATAATTTGCCAGACATCTATTTCATAAGAGAGATGTCATGTTAGTTCCTGATAACTATTCGGTTATTGGTGTACTCTGCTCATTCATGATTAACGGAATGCATTTATCATTCATCATTGCTCATTAGTTTGTTAATAGAATTAGAATTAATGGTGTTTTGAGGTTGTCGGCCACTTTTTACTGGTGACACTAATCATCACCCGAATGGAACCGTGAACGCTTATATTTTGAACAATTCATGATTGTTACTTATAACGTTGTTTCATATTTGATAATAGGGAATAGTCTCCAATAATTATTTACTACTGCTACTACTGCTGCTACTACTACTACTATCGCTACTACTACTACTACTACTACTAACTACTACTACTACTAACTACTACTACTACTAATACTACTACTACTACTACTCCTACTACCTACTACTACTATACTACTACTACTACTACTACTACTACACTACTACTACTACACTACTACTACTACTACTACTGCTACTACTACTACTACTATCGCTACTACTACTACTACTGCTACTACTACTACTACTGCTACCACTACTACTACACTACTACTACTACTACTACACTACTACTACTACTACTAATACTACTACTACTACTATTACTACTACTACTACTACACTACTACTACTACTACACTACTACTACTACTATTACTACTACTACTATTACTACTACTACTACTACTACTACTGCTACTACTACTACACTACTACTACTACACTACTACTACTATTATACACCTACTAGTACTACTTTCAATACTACCTTCACTTCTAATACTACGGTGGCGGCAGCGGCGATAATGGTTACCACCATAGATACTACTATTACTACTATACTTATATATCACCACCACCACTTAAGGAAAGCATAATATTGTCATATTTCTATTAATATACTTCAAAGTGTTGGAAATCCCAACCATTATCTGTATCACGTGCGGTTTCTAATTATTCTCTAAATATCAAGACGCTCTCCAAAATACTTCAACATAGGTTAACATTATGGAAGGCGGTTCAAATCAATATAAATTAAATTAGAGAACAATTTTCCTAAAAATAAATGTCGAAACCTAAAACAAAATCAATGTTTATTCAGCTGAAAGGATATTGGCAAAATCTGTAAATTTGAGGAGGAGAAAAATTATTGGAAAGAAAACGCACATTCAAGGATACTGTAAAAAATACCGATAAACTTTTTAGGTAATGTGACATTTATAAATACGAACCCTTTCCTTATCTCATTTACGAACAATGAATAGCAAACAAGCTCAATAAATTGGAAAACCTTCTGTTAATGAAAGCCGTCAAATCTTAACAATAAAGGCTGAATTTTTTAAGTGAAGCGAAACGTCGTAGAAAAGTAATATTAATATGAATAGAAAGATAAGAACAAAGACCGTAAATGTAGTTTTGCTCAACATTACTATTATGCACAGGTTGAACAAAGGGGATTCGTTTGTGTGTTTATTCATTCCTTTTATTAAACAACAATACTGTTCTTGTGTATTTATTTATGGCTTTCTTGAATAAAGATGATGAATTTTGAACGTTATCAAAGGTGCGTGACCCGATTCATGGTCTGATTTTTCATATGCTGTTTTCCCTTTTCACGTGGAAGCGTATCCACAAAAACGTTTATACAAATTTTGAGTGAAATCGGTCAAGGTGTTTGGATAGCAGAGGCAAACACATATATTAAACTTGCCCATAGGAGAGTGTGTGTTCATTAATGAGGTCGACCACATTTGCAGATATTTTTGTTCATAACATCAAAAGGAACCATTTCCTGGGTCTTACATTTCATTACGAACTTATTCCTGATTCCAAAATGTCAATTTTGATGGAGTAAAAGTGGGGAGACGACCAGGTTACCCACCTTATATTAAGATCAACCTGATCTACTCGTAATGACGTATCTATAACTTTTAATTTATGTATTATGAAAATATGAAATAATATCACCCTGCAGAGAGAAGATAGATATATCTCCCAAAATACTTCAAGGGCGTTAGGTATACGGTTTGGTATGGTTTTGGGAAATAAAGGGGCTCAGATTTTGTTGAAACTGTGTCAACTTATTGCTCTGGTTGTACTGAAACAGAAAGTTCATTTAAATGCATCTTTGGGTAAAAGCTCTGTATACAATTTTGAGGTCAAGTTTGGTGACAATTATAGACCATGTAGACCAATGTTACACAAAATCGGAGCATTTGGTTAACCCTCATCTACCTGAGCAATTTTCGTAACAAAACTCCCGGTGGGGGTGGTTCCCACCCCCTAAGATTTTCGTTACTGATCATCTGCTTCCTATAAATTGGGTAACACATGATAGCTTAGAGTTTCTTCTTTGCATTGGTATCAAAATAAGTACCATACCAACATTCCAGTTATGACGTCACTATGACGTCACAAGTTGAGGAAAGTATGAAAATAGTAGATATAGGGTAGAAAATTGATATTTTGCAATTTTACCGATTTTTTTTAAAAGCATTATTTTAGCACTACAACAATCTGAGTATATACAACTAGTCATTTCCCACCAAGTAGAGCCTAAGGCCGTGCATGAAAATATATTCTACCCCGGAGGATGTTTGTTTTTGCATGAAAAGGAACGTAAAATGTCAATTGACTATTACATTAAATAATTTGGCACCAAAAAAGGGATTTTAGAAAGGCGAACAAAAAATCAGTCCCCTCAGGCATTGACATTGACCCTTAATGGCTTGTCCGTGTAAACTAAAAGCCATGGAAACCCATAGACAAACTATAATTTGTTATCCGTTATACCGAGACCAACGTATTAGTGTACATTTGAATTCCAATTAGACCTGTTTTAAAAAGACTTACCTGCATTAATTTGCTTCTTTATTTTAAAACATCCCACATATCTCCTCATGCGTCCAAAAATTCGCGTCAGCATCTTTCAAACTATTGAAAATATCTTAAAATATTCTTGCCCAACCAACTAAAAGTGCAATTTTCTTTCACGTCTTTTTCTTCTTGTGTTTTTCTTTTGTTTGCAGGCTGAATATTGAATATGCATCATTTTTCAAAGGTCAACGATGTTGGAAAGCCAAGAAGCAAAATGCTGACAACAAGTCCGGTGGGGGACCAAAAAATGCCCAGACCAATTGGACGCGACAATAAATTATACTGAGACACATATGGAGGTTGGCGCTGTACGAAATTCAATTTCTGAATATGGGTTGTTGTGTTGTTGTTTTTGCTCTTGCTTATACTTTTTTGTCCGCAATAATAAACAATATACGGATTGATCATAATGTAAGTCAGAAAGTAATCACGGTACAATGCTTTTTTAAAGGTGCCTGCTCGATACGAGATCCTTAGAGCTTACACACACCGAAACCAAAAAACAAAACTTGCGGGTTGATGATAGGCGCGATAAAGCATACCGCAGGATCCATATAGACCGTATGCAATAGCAGCCATGTTGGTGGACATAATAGACGCATGCCGTCTTACAATACATTCACCTGTCCATGATCCACGTGCAATCGCTAAACAGGATCGATTGACCGCTTAATGTATTGTAGTCCTTGGGAGTATGAAGCTTTCCACCAACATGTCTGGTAGCTGACGTCATATTGACTACGTCGATAAATTGCATGTGGGGCCCAAAAGTTTAGGAAGGAAAACAATGAGAAAGATATGCCATATATATGTGTTACAAAAAAATCGGACATACCTTCTGGGTTAAAAGGAGTCCTAAAAGCAATCGGGAAACAAACCTTAAGATGTGGGTAGTGACTCTCTTTACGTCTAAAACCGTTGTAGTAAAATAAATAAATTAAAAGCAATAATTAACACGTTTATGAGCAGGGGTAGACACCCAGTTGTAACAGTAATAATAACATATGAATAAATAAAACCAAAAAAGAGCATTTTGTGAACACCATTAATTTTGTTAGAGTGCTATCTTAAGCCCGTGGGGTGGTGTAAATATAATTATGGCGGGAAATCGCATCACCGCGTGTGTAGTGCATTTTGATAGCTTTTGCTCTTTCCAATTGACATTATCGTCGCTGGGCGGGAAAAAACCTCATATGAACTCCAGAGGTCAAATGCAAAATAGATGTGGGCCCCAATGCTAAAACTCATCTGGATTTTGGTCATATCGGTTCTAGCTGAATTCATGCAAAATAGATAGTAAATCATATGGCACTTTTATTTCAGAATTGGCAGTAAATAATACCTAAATATATCAGAAAGGAAAACCTTTCTTTTGCATGGCATTACAGCCAATATCAGTTTTTGGTGTTCTCTTGAAAATGTACATATGAGGTTTGGTCTGTGCCGTTTGACACATGTGAGGTTTTGCTTTTAAAGGTCAAATGCACAATGAGCTTTTTTCGCGCCCACGCGACGATATATACAACCATTGTAGAACAATCAGTGATAGCAATATCCCGAAGTTACCTGCTTGCTCTGACATTTTTTATATTAATATCAAACATTTACAGACCTTATCCAATATGCGTAAAGATTTTTTCAGTTTTTCAGTTAAAAATATGGGCATGAATACATTTAAAACCCCGACTCGTCTTAAGGTTCCTCTTTTGTAGCTTTCATCTACTCAACAGAATGACAGGAAATAGGTGATGAAAAACATGCCCTATCATAAACCGAGAGCTTCGGCAGCAGATCATTTGACTGTTATCCATTTGTCGCGGATACTTATCCCACTTCTGCCGACTTCTCTGGGTTGATACCGTAGCTAATATATAAATTGTCTTAAGTATGATTGTTGTCAATTTGACAATATTATATATAATACATGTATCCCTATCGAGTTGCAAATCTCAAATTTTGGCGGGGTCTTCGGTTACATGGCATGATGAGTTATATCAGATAAAATTAGATTATTTAATTTAATATTTAATGATGTTTACTTCATTATTTAATTTGGACATGATTCGAAGTACAATAACGTTAGTAAATGCAGGATTGCTTTTAAATAAAATAAAGTTAAGCAAAGGGGAACTTGTAAGAAACAGTATTTTGACAATCAGCCTTTGCACGAACTGAGATTAGCTAGAACACAAGGTTTGGGAGGGGCATTTTCTCTTGTTAGTCGATCCCAACTAAAAACAGTGTACGTTTGTTTCGATTGATGCATAATGCAAGGAGCAATATGTGTAGTTGCAGTTATTTCAAATATAGCACAGGACCCAATTTATACATTCAAATTAACTGACATTGTTCTCTCAGCTCAATCTTTAACCCTGATCATGACTAAGCATGCTCATTTTTGTAACAGGTTAAGGAGCCTAACTCAAGAGGGACATTCTTAAAATAGCACTTTTGATAAAAAAAAAATGTTTTGTGAACTCAACTATAACATTAAAGTAACAGACTAGGGTATTTGACGCTCCTTAATTCTCTCCGAGTGGAAAATGTGATAATTATATAAATGATTTTGTATGTCTGTATGTTTGTTTCCATTAGATACCTCGTTTATGAAAAATGATTGACATTCACGAGTATAAAAAGTATAACGCTGATAGGGAGAACGTGCTTTTTTTTCAAGTTGTAGTTGGTAATATTAAGCTGGTCATTCAACTGTTATGTTATGTTTATATCGGTATCGCTATTATACCAGATCTTTGAATGTGTAGAAAGTTAAGTATGTCAAAAAAATTTATTGTGGGGTTATGTAGCATTTATACAATAATATTGTTTTCCATTTCCGTGTTGTTAAAGAGTCCAAGCGAATTGATCCCAAAAGAGTCCCGGCGAATTGATCCCAAATTTGTACTAATTATTTCGTTAACACTAACTATTAAACACCAACTCTTAAGTGTTAAGTGTTAAGGTAACACTGATAGTTCGATATTGATATAGCAGTGTGATATTCACTATGTAATCGTCCATTGTTGAAAGTTTTCGACATAGACATACATTTTTAAAGAATTCTTGAGATGGTATGAACATGACTATGTCGATATACTGTATGACATGTAATTCATTGATAAGAAAATTTATTAAATGACTAATTATTCACTCAGTTGCATCCAGCACATTTTTTTTCATTTGAGAAGAATCGTCATTTAATTGAGAAAGTATCCGTTTACAGGGAAATGACCAATTTCAAATTCTTATTAACGTGCTGAAAGAATCTTGGTCGGGCGTGGGCAATACATTATATGTTGTAGCTTAAATGTTGTAAAAGATACGATATACTGCACTTAGTTAATCCGGCTCCAATTCCATGCTATTGGCATTATATGTTAGGTGTATTTTACACTTTGAAAGTGACTAGAAAGTTGTTATATTTCCGTTACATACAACTATTCTTTTGATTTGATTGTTATCTCTCTCAATCATTCTCCCTACATCGATATTTCTCTTTATTTTTCATTTCCTCTCTATCTCTTTATCACTCCCTCTTCAGATTTTAAGGTACTATCTAGAAACATATCGATCTTCTTATGTTAAGGTTTTTATTTGCAATACTCCTTGTGATACGATTTTTTTATTGAAAATCCCAAGGATTTGGTATTATTGTTGAATATATAAAAGGCGTGTAGATAATATAGTTATGTGTGAAAGCACAGACCTGGTTGGCTCATAAGCACAAAATTTGTAGAAACGTTTCGGATTAAGCGGGTGTGTGCTACGTGTATGTAGTTGTATTGTTCATGCATTTTTCTGCAAATGTCAAACGTTAGAAACCTGTAATGCGCCTATAGGAAAGAGCACATACAACTTTCTTTCTTAAATATTTTGTATCTACACTAGATATCTCTTACATTTGTGATGGATTTTCAACTACTTGTAGTCTTGTGCCTTAGGCATGTTAGGGTACACTTTGGGCGAGCTCGCTTACTTTATACAGTCCAATAAATAAATGATTGTTTTGGCAAAAGAAGTAATTTTGGTGTTAATATACTGTGAAATTGTCCAAAATAATATCTTTAAAGTATTCCAAAATCAACTCTGTGGCAAAAACTAGGAAATTAGAATTATTCGAATTGATTTAAAAGACCTACCAATTTACTGCGCTACCCTTAAGATTGTTCCGATTTTGATAACAGGTTGTAAATTGTTTGGTTGCACTAGATAAGTAATTGTGTACAAATTCTTTGTTTTTTATAGATGCCGCAACCAGTGTATTTTCAGCTTAGCTTTTATAACGAACGGATATATAGATGAAATTTTACCCCATTGTGACCTTGAAACAAGTTTGACTCATAAATTGAACTACAAACTGCAGATAGGGCAAACTATACATTTTTGAATCCTTGAAAGGTGACGAACATGTTTGTATAACGTTTCGACGACGTTTTGTATCCTTCATATTTTGACCCCTGTGTAAACTTTACCCTTTAAAAACACATATTCCACTCCTTTGATTTTGGTTAAGGTTTTCTCAATACCATTCTGTATAAAATGATTCTTTTGCAATTAGTTTTGAGTTAAGGCATTATTTGTGAATGTCCTAATTTGGCTGACATAACAGATCACAGAAGCATTCTAGAAGGGAGTACCCGGATTGTGTTGCCCATGTCTTGGTTATGACAAAGTCATCGGGATACTAAAATGATCAGAAATCAGTTCGCGAAACTCAGTCGTAAATCTAGGTGAATACTATATCATGCCCGAGTCGATTAATTCATCCAATGCTCTGTGCAACTACTATAAAAAAGGTCTATTTTGTAGAACATACTCATGAGTTTGTATACACTTAGGATTACCTATAAGTTTTGCGAACGGACTCCAGGGGTCCGTTCCCCAAACTCGTGCGAAACCCTATATACTAACTCATGCGTATTTTCTGCATAACAGACCTTTTTATACCAGTAACACAGTCCTTTGGGTTATTGGTCCACTCAGGCATGACATAGTGTGCACGTATAGATTAACGACTGAGTTTCGGGAACGAACCCCAGGATACTAATATGCATGGGGAAATTTTAGTTTTCCTTTTATACGTTTAGTTCAAAAGTAATGGATTCTCATTCTACTATAATCAGTTTGCTGATATATCCATGCACAGTATATTGAGTTCTAATGATTCATTTATTCAGTTTTAAAAGTCAAACTTGATCCAAGGCTAAGATTGGAAATGTTTAGTAAGAACCAATTCCAATTTGAGGTATAAGGTACCACCCGCTTCTTTTCAAAATTGTCTACTATCTTCTTTATTTAAATATTTTCGATGGCATGCATTGTTTGAAATAATCTCAAGAACAAATAGTTGTACTCGAATTCGTCAATTACTAGTATTATTCTTTAATTCGTAATGTAAATGCATTTTGGGGTGGTAACGTAACTGTAGTTTATAACCAAAATATGGTACAATGAGATCTAATTACTTGTTAGCGGCCAAATAGCGTATAAGGACTTTCCTCTTGAACACTGTGTATATTATTGTACATATTACTGTGTTATAAAAAGCCAATAAATGAGGCATATTGGATCAAATATATCGTGAGTACAGAAATCCTTTCAATTTGGTGTGTCTTAAGTGTGTAATTCACCAGGGAAACTCTGTTGATCTAGCCTGCATGACAATTCCTTATGATCAGATATATTCCCCGCCACCAAGGCGCAGTTTTACGGCCCATGTACACGCGTAAGTCTAACCACTGCACACGTGTACTCTAGGTACCATAAATCGCACCCAAGGTCGGCTTGCTAGTAAACATATTATTGATGTCGTAGGACTTAGCCCTACACATTGAGATCTGGAGAGCTCTTATGGCGATTGGGGACACAAAACGCCTCTGGAATCCTATCAACTCATTTGTTGTTGTAGCCCGTCCAATTTTCCAAATGAACTAGTTTAGGTTTCACTAAAATAAAGCTACCTTAATCATATTTTCAGTTCCATGCACAACCGGATAGTATTAGCTACGTAAAGTGTATGTAAGAATATCATTTGCATCAAAAAACAAACAAAAACAGGGATAATCTATCGAAACGTCAAGGGGCAAGAAGGCGTTGTTTTCTATTCTTTAGGGAAAATACTGAAAGAAGATTATTGTAAGTTCAATTGTTAAAATTCGGCTAAGACTTCGCATTTGGGTCGGATCCAAATTTAAATTTATGAGATTGAGTACAAATAAGCGTTTGTGTATTGCAATATAGAACTTCTAATAATCATTCTTTGTACTGTCTTGTCTAAAAAATGCGCGGAATTTGATGGTATCATTAGATTTGACCTAAATACTTACAACACGTGTTTAACGTAGACAGTAGAAAAGTTAAAAATGGCTTACAGTCTAGTGAAATAGCGTTGCCTGTTTGGATCATGTTACGAGTCGCAGTCGTATGGCTTTTTTCCAAAGAAACTTGGAACACATAGACGAAGTGAAGAAACCCCCTTGCGATTTCTGTTTTTAAGGGTACTCATGATGCTCAGCGTTTACAATTCCTTGTTCAGTGCTATAATTTTGGGGAAGCTATCGAAAGCTGTTGTGAAAGCGGCGATGTATGCAGTGGTGAATAGGGCAGAAAATTTTTTTTCTAGTGAATCATGAGTATCCTTAAAATTTACAGCGCCCAAATAGTATTTATGCTTCTTAATGTCCATCCATCACTCGGAAGTGTTGTAATCACATATTTTTGAAATATTATAGAATTCCATTTATTCAGGATCGCAATTTAATCAAAATAGCCCTGCTTAAAACCTTTTTCACCAAAATTGAATTACATTTCACATTTAAAATTCAAAATTCCTCATATGTAACGTCTGCAGAATTTTGCTCCCACTGATTGGCGGCCATATTGGATTGATACGTTAGGTGTCAATCTTCTTCTTCTTCTTGCGTATGAGGCAGCAGCTAAATATGTTGTAGACGGCAGAGCCAGCTCACTGTTGATTGGTTGGGGTTTGAGAAGTCTATGTCCACCGGTGGACGGAAGGTAGGGCACTCGTTGAGAATGTGATCCGCAGTCTGTGATGGAGAACCACATTGGCAGACTGGAGATGGTCGCAGCCCCATCGTTGCATATTGCTGTTGTAGCGACCGACTCCTGTGCGAATCCGGTTTAAGGTGACCCATTCCTTGCGTGGAAGATTGCTACCAGGTGGTAGTTCTGTCAATCATTTGGGCCGTGCAGACGACTCTTGATGCTCAAAGACTTTTTTCCTTAAACAAATATCAACATGCATTTTCATGACCATATTCGGAACCAGCATGAATAATAGATTAAAATGAGTGAGTCCAAGCAAACCTAATTGAGGGCAGTGTTTTGAGATGGCTTCCTAAATGACCGCGGGTTATTGGAAATGTCATTATTATTTTGTGATAACCAATACAGAATATACCAAGGTTCGAATGGTTATGGTATGTATCGTACATTTCTTAGAAAGACTTACTGTATTTTGCGCAACGAAAGGAAACGAAACAGGCTCAGTGCACCCATTGGATTACACGCTTTATTCCGTTATCATACATTTTATACTATGACGGAATAAAGCGTATAATCAAATTGGTGCAATGAGCCTGTTTCGTTTCGTTTCGTTGCGTAAAATACAGTAAGCCCTTAAAAAATAGTGTATACCCCTTTGTAAAGCCCCCTGATTTAAGACAAAGATTACCTTTACAATACCTCATATTTGGGCGCTATTGAACTATATTGTTTGTTTTAAATGAAATGTTACCCAAAACAAACCCGAAATCAATCAAGGCATAGTGCTTTACATAAAAAAGTGGTTTGAGTTTGCTTCATTAAATATTTAATGTCTACGTCTCAATTACATTGGTTCTACATTTTAATTACCTCTCCCAAGATCGAACTGGGCCATTGGTGTGTTTTATTACGCTGTTTGCAAACGAGAATCAATAGTGATTCGGAAAGGGTGGAAACGAAAAACCAACAGGTATCGAACAACAAGTGTGTATCTATTGTCGGTCAACATTTACAATAAAGTAGGGCAACAGAGGCGTCTTTGATTTGGTTTAAATAGGTATTTTCCTTATGAGAATTGAAAATCGACTGTTTGAAGATAATTAAAGTACACTTTCCAAATTTAAACTTTGTCCTATATTTTCTAATCAAACAGAGTGCTGAAAAGTATTGTTCTTGCACATAAGTTTAGGTGAACTCAGAGTCGAAGACCGAGCTTGTGAGCACCGATTCCATTTTCATGAGACATGAATTTTAGCTTTCCAACTTGATACGAAAGTGGAATGTGGACTGGGCAATGGGCAGTGACTCTAAATGCGTTAGCCCAACGCCATATTATCCATATTGGATAATGTCAGTCCAGCCTTGGTAGCATTTCAGGTTAAGAGTTTTTGACCATAGTACAAGTCAATAATGGTGTTGACATTCTTCGTTTGTGGTGTATCATCCACTGTGATCATGATTATTACACACGTGAGTGCTCTCCGTTGCGATAGTCAAATTGATTAAGACTTTTGACAAATAAGTTGATACATCAGATATTTGTGATCACAGTGTATTAAACCATCGTTATGACAATGCATCACACAATATATAACCTCCTCCCAGTAACCCAATCTAAGCATAAACTCATGCTATGACCATGCGGATATTACCAATATATTACCCCTCATGAATACTCAGAACATAATAGGCTTCTCGTCATTGGCTGATTGATTCCGATTACAGTGACTTTTTCCCTGGAAAAATAGTTTAAACTGTTTTCCCTGTAGCCTCATCCCCAGAGTCACAGTGATACAGTAATACCGCAATAAATGGTTTATATCGGGAAACTAGGGCACACTATTTCCTTGGTATTGGGACGTGGCCTATCACTCCACCGTAACCAGTACCTCGGGAAAAAGTGATGCCCCATTTTCCCGCTAAACCCAGGTAGTATTGTAATTGTAATTAAAACATATTAAAATGTTACTAACTGATTAAAATTTTTAATAAAGCCAATAGATCGTATCCTAGATTCCACAAGACATGTGTGGACAAGATGCATACATTCCAGGATTACAATACATTAAGCTTTCAATCAATCCATGTTTAGCGCTTGCACAGGGATCCCCTGACAGGTGAATGTAATTGTAGTACTGGAATGCGTCTATCTTGGTCCACCAACATGGTGGCACTAGTGAATACGGTCTGTAATAGCGTTTTAAGGTTAACGGTTTAAACTGTTAGTTATTCCTTTAAAGGTGGGTGGCCGATCATGGTTCCTGTTTTTCAAGTTTTCACCCGCACACGGAAGGAAGCATATCCACAATTTTTTTTTAGTTAAGGGAGGGGTATGGGTTCTGAAGCCGTGAACTTTGAAGTGATTTTTCTTAATTTTCCTAAATCGTGGTATATACATGTTACACCATCATATTGTAGCCCCATTTCACAAGTTTTAAAATTCATGTCTTTTGTTTGCTCTGGTTGCCATGGTTACCACGTTAAGGCCTCTGATTGGGGCTAAACACTAGAACTGACTAACTAAATAACTGAGAAGCTACTGGTCGAAACTTGGGTGGCATGTGCAGGGATAAAATCGCAGTGACCATTGAAGCCGTATTTTTGATCTAATGGCACCGGCAATCGACCATCCCATAATTTCATGCGTCATTTACATTTTGGAACACAATTTGAAAATCGGGCTTCGTGTTCACTAGCCTATATGTGCTGAATATGTGTGCCAATGCATGTGTCATACCAGGTAGCGTTCTCTCGTTACGTTCGTTTCGTTTGGTTTTGTTTGCGTATTTAAACGAAACGAATTTATAGACCTCGAAACTTTAGACAAAATTGAGGGCGCGTTTGATGGGAAATATGAGATTTTCTTAATTCATTTTATACTGAATTATCAATAATTATTCATGAAAGAACATCATCGAAATCGTGCATCCATTGTCCCTGGTAATTAATTTTTAAAATAAGTTTCTTAAATATCGGCAGGGTGGTAAAACAATAAAATACATAAAAAATCACTTACCCAGTACATTTAATTACTTAAATTATGGACAAATAATATGAGATTTATTTACTTGGGGGGACTTAGCCAATAATAAATTCTTTAATGGTGTATAAATAATATCTTTTAAAATATCTAAATCTAACCCATTTAAATTTTCACATGATAAAGTCTAGGAGACTATGCCGTTTTTTGGCAATTTCGCGTACATGCTTCCTTTGATCGCCATATCGTGGAACCGACTGTCCGACTGCGATCGAATAAAATGCATTTTGTAGATTACAATCTACACAATTAAGCCATTGCATATCTCATTTTGTAATGAACAATTTTTACCAAAGTCAGACCCCATACCCCCCCTTAAAGGCAGACATCGAGCCTTTGTGCGTATATTAAAAACAATCAAACTAGTTTAAAGACGTATTAAATGGCGGATTCCCAAATTTGAGAATGAATCTCGAACTTCGTTCTTGAGAGTAAATACATAATCTTTTCTATGATGGACATCGTCTTGAGCTTATCCATTTTACACAGTCCATTAGTAATGTGGACAAGGCATTATCCAATCTGCTAAAACACTTCGTTAAATATTGTGTGCTGCAACCTCGGAAAAGATCTGAGTTAGCCTTTAAATTGGTCAGCTGTTTAGACAGTAGAAGCGCAAATGAGTATCAAATTGTGTGTTAATTAATGCGGTCGAACGCATTTGGAGACGGTTTTGTTGATAACATCAAAAGGCAACGTTTCCTGGGCCTAAATTTCACCTGAGTAATGACGGAAATACGAATTTTCTTCTGATACCAGAATCTCAATTGGGAGGAGGTTGTCGATCGGGTCACCCGCCTAGGCCGCCTTTAAATAGTGCTACGTTTAAAAGCTTTTATTAAACAACTTAGAAATGATGCTCGTTTAAGACAGTTTAAAATTCTTCAATTGGCCAATTAGAGTGCATCGTGTGTAGTCAACGGGAAATGCGTGTAATAGACTGTCTACGAACTTCTCTACCGAATAGCTGTAAATGCTTACGGTTTTGCATGCGATGGACAATTACGAAATATATGTATATATAAGTGGTTACATACTGTATTATGTAACCACTTATATATGTATATATAAGTGGTTACATAATACAGTATGTATTGTATTGGACTCATCACTCTTATCAACGGAGATGACGTGTTGACAAACTAAGGATAAATAAAGGATAATTTTAACTTTTTACTGATTAAAATACTCTGCATATGTTAAACACCTGTATCAGCTTTGAAACCATGTTGATATTTAAATGTTAAATTGATTGTGGACTAAAACCGTAAGTAAAGGGTTAAACGAGCATTCATTTTTCCTGTAAAGAGTGAATAAGTTAAAAGCTTTTAAACATCTATTAAAAGGGAGGCTATCTTTTGCAAGGATGGTTTGACAATGCTTAACATCAATTACAGCTTAAGTACACAATTTCAATATAAAGGACAATTTATTATGTTAACTGTATCTTTAACAGTCGAATATATATTAAAACAAAGAACGTTTATATAAAACTGAAAAATATTATTAATTTACAAATACTTTGCATTGAAGATTTTGAATAAGAAAGAGTTTGGAAAGATCACCTAGCCATACAAATCATCCACCGCTTTTCTTCCATGATATCAATGAACGAGTTTCTTAGTATAAATCCAGTTTACTGACTGATTTTTTTTAAAAAATAACAGAAATAATATCCTGAGATGAAAAAATATTTCTTAGAATTTGCTACTATGCAAGTAAAGTAATTACGTGTTTCGTACTCTTTCTTTCTCTTGAATTATGTGCTTAATATCTCCTACATCAATAGTAAATTTTAAGAAGCTAAGGACAGAAATTGTTCACCTAGGTATACAAGGATAATAACTTACATTGTTTTGTTATTATCGGTGGAGAGGTAATGGTAATTACGAGAAGGGGGGGGGGGGAGGGAGGGATAAAAAAGAGGAGGGGTAGGGGGAAAGGAATACCTCAAGAAAGTGTCTATACAAACTTATCACTTTAAAAGTGTCAACGAAAGATTCCACATACAGGTTGTACCCTTTAAACAAATGATAAATCGTGAGATGTCAGTAACTTACGCAAGGTCATAAACTGATATTCTTGAAATCTTTTCGTGTGACGCTAATAATCGTTATTTGACAATTTAACAATTTGAATTAGGCTTATAAAACAATTAAATATATCACAATAACATGTATGTTAGGCTTTTCACAATAAATGCATAATATTATCGTTTAAAGGATCTCCCCCTTCCTATAGAATGTTTGTTTTAATTCTTATAAACGTCCAAAATGTAATTCTCAGCTAACAAATATCGGCTAGTGCACGATGTAAAGCTTGCGTGGTCCATTCTCCGATAAAGTGGTTCAAAAGTCGTTTTTAGTGTCGCTCACAGTCATGCACAGTTTTAAAAGCTTGTTTTTGGCCTTTAAGAATGAATGATTTATGAATATAATAATACTTAGGATTTGTGTTTTTCAAAATGACATCCGGACTAGATGTTTTAACCGGATGAGAAAGTATCAAGAATAAGCTAAATATGCATCATTTCTTGCTTTTCGCCATGTTCGCCCAGCTCAAATCCGTTCTTTAAAATGTGTCCCGGCTCGTTACACAAGAGCGCATATCCCAGATTACAATTGGCATTTTACTCCCTCTATTATGCACTAATGGTTTAAGTTAAAACATGATAATATTGGATTCTTATAGTTTCGCAAGGTTCTCTGAAAGGCATGTCGCCAATAATCAGACAGATAGTTACAATAATTCATGGATACAAAATTCTAAAAATAACTGAATACCTATGGTTCCAGATGTGATAATGGAGAAGATTGTCCAATGTTATATATACTGTTTTGCATAAAAACTGGTTTCAACGTGAACAATTTCAGCCCCATCATGAAAGAAAGCTCCCCCTCCATGTTACGGTCATACCGCGACAGATACGGCTTACGTCCTCCTGCTACAGCTCTTGCAATATGGCGTGCTACATAAAGTCGAATACCACACATGCTTTATATGAAGGTAATACCTGATAACGTATAAAGACTAAGTCGTTGAAGCACTTTTTGTCATCAAGAACAGCACGACTAATAAAAGGCCAAGAAAACAGATACGTTAACCAGATACGTTACTTAATGTTAACGTTAGCCAATATACTAAACAATCGGATATATTTTTAAGATCACCCATGCATTGTACCGTGTTCTGAGAATATTAAAGTTTACGATTTTCAGGATTCAGTAATTCCTTAATGTTGATATTTCGTCATTTTGGAGACCAAACTTACCTTAACGGAGAATGCCCCCCATATGAAAGATTTACGCTTAGAATTATTTACTTTGGTACAAAATTGCAAAAATGTATAATTTTCATTGGAGCAAATAATGAAAATTCAGCTATTTTATATTGAAACATAGCATGAAATCACCCCTTTTGTTTTCACTTTTAAGACATATTTCTGTAGGCCAAATATAAGCTAAAAAGGTTTTGACGGGAGGAAAAAAGGAGGAAGATGAAGAAGTAAGAAATTCAAAGGGAGGCAAAAAGAGGAGGTGTCTATCTAATTTGAAATTACTACATATCGTTGACATATTGTGAACTTTTTGGAGAAATTTGGTCCTTATGCGTTTTTTTTCTTTTGTACTACTTACAATTCACCACAAATTTCAAACCTCAAAGTGTCTTAATTAGAAATATATTAATTACTAATTATGACGTATTTGCAAAACGTTAAATTGTCCGCATCACACAATGACGTTTTGTCGAAAACTATTCTGCGCAGGCCCAAAGCGTCGTATCTTCATTTTGAGTCATTCCCGTTTCCACTTAGTGAACGAATTTATGCGACGTAACAGTATTTTTCCGTTCAAACGACGTATTTTCGCGACGTATTTGTTGTTTACATGGTCAATTGCTATTTTGTCGTCTTTCACATACATGACTAGGAACGTATTCGGATATCTAAAGAAATTGGAAGTTGATTAGGAAATAGACTGAAACCTTATTTGGCGATTTTTCACTAGGTTTTATTAAATATATGTTTTTAATACAGTATTGAGTAAATTAATCGCAAAATCTTCAAAGCCGCTTTTCTCGAAATACGTATTTTGCAAACGACGGTATGTGAACGCGGCCGACGATATCAATGGATTCTTGAAATTTCTGTTGGCACCTTTAAAATGAAATTAAATTTGCAATGTTTCCGCTTCTTCTTTGTCATCTGAGAATGTGGCATTCCTGTAAATTTCCTCTTTTTTTTTTTGGTTTGTTTTGATTTTGTTTTGTTTGTTTTGTGTTTACTTTTGGGGGTTAATGTTTTGTTTGTTTGTTTTTCTGTGAATTTAAAGGCCAATATCTGAAATAACCAAAATGTCCGTTAGACCTTTAACTAACTTAAAGGCTGACTCAAAGATTTCAAATATTATTTTTTTTTGTGTAGCATTAAAAATGTCAACTAGAACTTAAATGCTCACTAAAATGCTTAATTCCAAAGGTTCGCATCGGAATCTTCGTTTTCATGCAGTTAACACGTGAGTGTATACAGTCTAAAGTACCATCACACCATTTCCGTATCCGGAGTTGTGATTTTCTATTAAGACTTTTGAGCTTAAATTTTCACACAGTTATTATCATCTGGACAGCATTATATGGCAAACCACCAATTTGTTTGAAAATAGAGGGCGCCCTCCCGGAGAAATCTCTGAGTCAGTCTTTAACTAATATCACTCCATTGTACAGAAAATGATCGTATGACATTCACCACAGTCTTTTATTCAACATGAAGGCGTACATTTGGAAACCACATCTTTTAAGATGTGGTTTCCAAAACTGGGCACATCCTTTCTTTTTCGGTACAAACCCGATTTCTCTTTCTAAAGTCAGCATGGACATACATGGTCCCCTATCAAAATATACCTGGTACTAACTTTTGCCTGGTATCTACACTACTCTGGCTCCGCCACTTCATTGTTTCAGATTTTCGTTGGCCTTAAGATATACTTTGACTTCATATTCGTACGATGATGCTATTCCCAAGAGGATCACGTTCGTCTTTTGTCACATGGTTCATAGGCATGTGTCTCAAGGCATCGTGTGTGTGAATTCGAATCATAACGAAAATCCTCCACATTGTGTACCATTGTGTACCCTTTTAGCGCAAAGAATAGATCGATGTTTAGTTTAAGATATCCATATTATTTCTTAAGACTTGAAATGAATGTGATTTTGACGGATCAACTGCTCTGTTCAAGCTAAGTGAGCTATGGTATTGTTTACCCAAAATGGTCTTTGTTCTCAAATTACTCTTATACTTTTCCTGCCCTTGAGACAAGATGTAGGTTTGATGTGATGATCCCAGAAACTGCCGTTCACCACTCTACACAAGTAAACATATCGTAGTTATACCATTACACCTTGCTTCCGTCAAAAACTGATAGATGCCCCAGGTATGACATAAATCTTGGGCCATCTTAACCAGAAATCAACTTAGATACCACTCTAGTACACCTGTATCACCTAAGTAGCATTATTCCGTGCGCGTTAGATGATATCCAAGTAAATGTGCTTTAATTCTGATTTACCATCACAACGGTGAAATATGAACACCGTATTTGTAACGTGAACTCAGATCACAGGCTAAATATGCTTAAAACCCACCACAAAAAAAAAAAAAAAAAAAAGTGCATAGCATGTAGCGTTCTCTAGTTACGTTCGTTTTCGTTTTGGTTGTTTGCGTATTTTAACGAAACGAGTTATAGACCTCGAAACATTTAGACAAAATTGAGGGCGCTTTTGATGGGAAATATGGATTTTTTTAATTTCATTTTATACTGAATTATCATAATTATTAATGAAAGAATCATCGAAATCGGTGCATCCATTGTCCTGTAATTAATTTTTAAAATAATTTTCTTAAATATCGCAGGGTGTGAAAACAATAAAATACATAAAAAATCACTTACCCAGTACATTTAATTACTTTAAATTATGGAGAAAATAGTATGAGTATTTATTTACTTCGACTTAGCCAAAATAAATGCGTTAAATGGTGTATAAATAATATCTTTTAAAATATCTTAAATATAACCCATTTAAATTTTTCACATGATAAAGTATAGGAGACTATGCGTTTTTGGCAAATTTCGCGTACACTGCTTCACTTTGATCAGCCATATCTGGGGAACCGAATGTCCGACTGCGATCGAATAAAAAGCATTTTGTAGATTACAATCTACACAATTAAGCCATTGCATTATCTCATTTTGTAAATGGAACAATTTTTTACCAAAGTCAGACCCCATATATTACACCTTGCTTCCGTCAAAAACTGATAGATGCCCCAGGTATGACATAAATCTTGGGCCATCTTAACCAGAAATCAACTTAGATACCACTCTAGTACACCTGTATCACCTAAGTAGCATTATTCCGTGCGCGTTAGATGATATCCAAGTAAATGTGCTTTAATTCTGATTTACCATCACAACGGTGAAATATGAACACCGTATTTGTAACGTGAACTCAGATCACAGGCTAAATATGCTTAAAACCCACCACTCTTATAACAAAAAAGAGCAACCTTAACCTACTCTTCCGTCAACCTTTGTATTCCAAAACAGTCAGGTACAAATACTTTGAGAAGACTCGTGTTGTGATAGCACAGTTTTGGAAGAGCGCCTCGAATTTTTAAAATTTGATTTTATTTATTTTTGCACTGTTGTGGACAGTATAGTAAACTATTGGTAATTGTCTAGTGAACTATTCCTACGAATGGTAATGTTACAAATGCCTTCTTTTGCAATACAGACATGTTCGCGAGCTTTACCATTCACGGGTATGGTGATGAATATGGGGTTAGAGGGGCTAAAAATTAATACGTGTTTTGTTTGATAACAATCGGAGTCTCCGTTCAAAAGTTGTGGTCGAAAATGTCGCTTCGCGACTTGAAATTCCTCGCGATATTTCTTATATATTTTATTGTGTCCTTTATTTTATATATATCACCCAGAAGGGATAGAGCCAGGAACATTATTTTATTATGTGATCCTTTACAAAATCACACATTTCTCCCACTTTAAACTGTCTTGGCTATGCACAGACCGCCACTGTAAAGATCTTCAGATTCCGAGGATCTCAAAGTCATTTTAAAAAGATTCTCCACATTTAATTTACAAAAGAGACCATGTAAGAAGATAACAGGTAGAATTACTCCATGTTGATTCACGACAGACTGTTTCGCCGTCAATTCACCCTTAATTGGATATGGCGTCATATTGGGCATGTACTCATTTTGGTATGAATAGCATGAGGAAGGCCATCGATATGTACCTACCTAATCCCCGGGTAGTGCTTGTTTTTGCATGAAAAGGCGTGCAAGATATCAGTTGGCAATTTCAATATACACTCAGCAAAAAAAGAAAGTCCCCGTCTGATACTTTTTGACGTAACACAAAAAGTATTTAATTTATTTTTATTATTCAAAAACTGATGGATGCACAAAATGGCATTTTACTTTTGCCCGATAGACATCGTTTTTACCATGAAATTGTCCATTTTATGAATTTTCATGTCAGAAAAAAAAGTTCACTTTTGTCTGCAAATTCAATTTCACACAGAAAAGTGAATAAGTACTCATTTCTTTCTGGTCATAAAACAACATTTATTACTCCATTTCAAAAGGTTATCAACTCAGCAAGGAAGCAAGCTGTTCAATGTTCAATAATGGGTAGGTCCACCGTCCTTCTCAATGACTTCAAGACACCTCTTGCACATACTGTTGACCAAAGTGCGTATACGCTTCTCATCTAAGTTGGCCCAAGCCCGTTGCAATATGCCCTGCAAATCCTGCAAAGATGTGTTTTTTCTTTCATTTTCCTGTCGGCTTCATTCTTGATGTCATCCCACAGGTTCTCAATGGGATTGCAATCAGGGGATCTTGCCGGCCATTCTTGCCGGCTCAATCCCGTTGTCTTCCAGATACCGGCTGGTGACATGAGCACGATTGACATGTCTTGCCTCACTGTTGTAATGCAAGGTCGACCACTTCTTGGAAGATCCTCTACATTCTCCGTCTGTCGAAACTTCACTCTCATTTTCCGGATAGCCTTTGGCGTTACTCCTAACCTTCTTGCCACATCTCTTACATGTACACATTCGTCTAGAAGACAGTAGTTCGCCCCCTTTCAAAGGGTTTCATGCGCGGCATATTTAAACCTAACCATACAGCACATGCAACATGCAAAACCAATACAGATAACACGATGACATGACTTTTGCTTTTTAATCCGAAAGAATTCCACAGTAAAAGAGATTATGTAAATCTCTACGAGCAGCCCTTTTCTTTTCAATGTAATTATGTAACAACACACGGACAGAGCAGCAGCAGTAGTATTCACCTGCTCAAGAAATTGTGAATGAAATGTTTAAAACCGTACACACTTGGAAATCAAACTTCTCCGTTTCAGGAAAAATAGTGCAACTTTTTTCCCTTGCATGAAATTTCATAAAATGGACGATTTCATGGTAAAAACGATGTCTATCGGGCAAAAGTAAATTGTCATTTTGTGCGTAAGAAATTTGCGCATCCATCAGTTTTTGAATAATAAAAATAAATTAAATTATTTTTGAGTTACGTCAAAAAGTGTCAGACGGGGACTTTCTTTTTTTGCTGAGTGTATCTTTTTGTACCTCACCCGAAAATGGGGCTATGGTTGTGTGCAAAGAATGGAAGATGATGTTAACCACCTACCCCACCTCCAGATGAGGGTTAAACTGGTTTGCTCTATCTGCATATCAAAATTGATGGTCATGATTTTAAAAATTGGTAATTTGTCATAATGTTACTAATTAATAAATAAGTAATTTCATTCCCTAACGGAATTAGGTGCTGTCGGAACAAATCAGCGCTTCCGTGTTTCTTGATATCATTCACCATACACGTTTCAATCGTTTTTCACCCATTTATTTAAACTCGCCTGAAATGCCCAATGGAGATTCGTGAAAGAAAGAAAGAAAGAAAGAAAGAAAGAAAGAAAGAAAGAAAGAAAGAAAGAAAGAAAGAAAGAAAGAAAGAAAGAAAGAAAGAAAGAAAAAAAGAAAGAAAGAAAGAAAGAAAGAAGAAACAAAGAAAGAAAGAAAGAAAGAAAGAAAAAAAGAAAGAAAGAAAGAAAGAAAGAATGTGTGAAAGAAAGAATGTAGAGCTTGCTTTAGCCCACTTAAAACATTCGGAACAGTTATTGAGTGTATTTTGGATTAAAAGGTATGTGAAAGTACAATATAAAGGTCACATAGAATGTTCATCTACCAGGTGCGTGCGGCTATTACTTGATGTGTTATATCATGTATATACTAAACGACTATGCAAGATAGGTCATTTCCTTGGCCAAAGTGATTAGATTGTTTTACGCGTGAAGAAAACGCTTATAACCTTATTAAACAATACAAACCACATGTTTAAAGTATCAAATAGATTCTCTGTCTGCCATCATTGTTTAACGCAGAAGAATTAATTGTGAATTTTGTGACCCATTTCGCTTTGATGGAATCGAATCTGCAAGTCAGTCGGGCGATGAGGCAGTGGATCAAAAATGTTCCTTTAATATGGGCGTAGATTTTTTTTAAAAAAATATTTTGTTCGTTTTCTACAAAACTACAAAGCTTCAAAATGTGACGTCATTTGATTAAAGTTTATAATTATGATTTTTTTTTCACAAAAAAAAAATCGCCATTCATTTACAAGCGTTATATACAGCCGATACAAAAATAAACGTTTCATATAGAGACCTATTTCGTCGTATTCCTGTCATTCCTAACATTTTTTTGTCATTTGCGTTTTACTTTGCAATAGGCATTATTTTCGTTCTTTACAAACAGACATAGCTTTATTAAAAGAACAAACTTGCAGTTTTATATTCCAGTTATGCTAAATAATAAAGCTTTTTTCTCAGAAAACATGTTTTGTAAAATACGACAGTATGTGATGTGGATGACGAAGTGTAGGTTTTAAAAATTCACTCAAGTAATATTTACTACCAAAACAACTTAATAAAACTCATTATTTGCTTCAAATTTGGACACTTACTGCAACAAGCGGTTTACTGTGGGTTTCATATTTTTTCAACCCTGCTGCTTTCTTTGTTTGCTTGTTGTTTGATACTCTCTAAATATGAAAATTTCACTCCCCAAAAGAGTAAAACTCTTGTAAACCACCCCGAAATGAGTGGTTTGTACTTAACAAGAGCGAATTTCCACTCAAAAAGAGTGAAAAACACTCCAAAAAGAGTGAATTTTCACTCGTTTTCGTGTTGTCCTTCGTTTAACTCCTCAAAAGTGTTGTCCTTCGTTTAACTTCTCAAACGAGTGGAAATCCACTCTTTTTTGGAGTGTTTTTTATTCTTTTTGAGTGGAAATTCACTCTTTTTAAGTACAAATGCAAATGCAAATGGTGCGCCCGTAGGCGGAGTGCCCATCTCTCTGTCCTTGGCGTTTGGGCAAGATTCCCTCATATAATGTTGCTGTGGGAGGTTCGTCACTCCTCCCGCACAGCGAGTCTGTTTTGCATTCCCAGCATATGATACTCCTGGGTGGAGAGAGGCAAGCGAGGTAAAGTGCCTTGCCCAAGTGCACAACAGATTGGCGACAGCGGGGCTCGAACCCACAACCTTATGCTTATGAGGCGAGCGCTGATCCACTGCACCACATGTGCCCTCAAACCACTCATTTTAGAGTGGTTTACAAAGGTTTCACTCTTTTGGAGAGAGAAATTTCCACTCGTTTACATAGAGAGAGTATTTCTTCTTCTTCTCCTTTTTCCATTCCTTCTCCTTCTTCTAATCCTTCTTTTCTGTCTTCTCATCCTCCTTTCGCGTCTTCTTCTTTACATCCTTCTCCATCTCCTCCTCATCCTTCTTCTTCATTTCTTCTTAATTAACCAACAAATTTATGCGTGATATTTACGTTATTGACACTCCTAGAATAGTTCACCTTCCACATGGGAAATCAGGGCGATGAGACACAAATATCTAATGACCCCGCGAGTGACCTGCATTGATTGAGGGGTACGACTTTGATTTAGCAGAATGGAATGCAATTCGTACGCCTTAGCGATATCGACCGATCAAGCATCAATCTTCTGTCAAAATGTATAAACAGAAAACTGCACAGCAATAATGAGGACATTGCCATAAGAAAAGTGGAAAAAATACGAAATGACCTAGAAAAGGTTGATATCTTTTCGTTCTCGTTTCATCTATTTTCTTGTATGCCGAGAAGATCATCCATTAGCCTTAACCTAAACCTTATCAAAACGGGGTACATATCTAAAACGATGCAAAGTCGCTAAACCTCCTGCAGGCATTTCTTAAAGGTGTACTTCGAGGAAATTGGAAGAGTGACAAGGGATTGTATGTCTACGAGGAAAGGTGGAGAAACTATTTGCACACGATATTGTTTCATGTCAAATATTGCAAATGAACTCAAGGAAATGACAGATATCGTAGTGAACAATGGGAATGAATATGAAATATGAAACGGATATTAGAAAGCGGGTGACTTGTCAAATTTAAACGCCATCAGAAGCCATTTTCTTCAAAGTTAAACAATTTGAAAAATGGCCTTTAAAGGTGGATGATTTCATGGTTCATGGACCTTTGTTTTGTGTTTATGTTTTGTTTTGGTTCATTAGATATTCTTTACCCACCCCTGAGTACTACCAACCTATATATCAACATCCAAAATCTATTTTAATTGGTTAATTTGAAAGTATTGTTACGACGTATCGTGATTCTCGTGCTTCAAGAATTGGGAATGTCCAAAACCCAATTGCAATTCAGTAATAATACACTCAATGTTAACATTTAGATATGACGACTAATGTCTACAATTAAAAGAAGCGTTGCAATTCAAAGATGATATTTCCTCACAGCGAAGACTCCAAAATAATAGCATACAGTCTTATAAATTCCTCGGTATATCCATGGCAATCTTCTCAGTCCTGGAGATAATTTTGTCCAGCAGTTCAGGACGACGGGGTTTGTCCATCGACGACACTAATATTCTGCAGTACACTAAGCCAAGAGTCACCACTAATGTCCGTCTGTCACAAGTAATGTTCACTTTTAGGACCACAAAATGGAATCCCTTTTTGATTCCAAAGACAAACTCTTTTGGCTTAAAAGATGACGGCGGATAAATAGCTTGCACATGCAGCTCACTGTGGTATCTATATTATCAGTTGATTCTGATATTATGTACTGCACTGATCTACCATACTAGAGATGCACAACTAAAACACTTGCAACATTTGTTTTCCAGCCATCTCCTTATATGAAGTGTTAATTTTCACAAGTAGCATTTCCCAATTCTTAAAATAGATATTATCACATCATCATGCATAAACATAGCCTAACACTGATCAATTGGGTCTCACATAAATGACATCATCTGCATTGCATCATATTACATTAACAACAGGAATTCTGTTCATTTCATCTCTTGCACTTTTCCCGTGAGAAATCCTCTCTCTAGTTACATAGAGAAATTAAATAATATTTTTAATCACAGACACTGTAAGAATGGTTTTACAGTTCTCTGCTTTACACAGAGGCATAGAAATACTATTTTGATTGGTTATTCATGTTGTGTCCTGTTGTCATGTTGAAATAAGCCAATCAGACATATTGTATTACAGATTGTAGTGCCCAGGGGAAACACCATTTTTTATTCTTAAACATCTGTGAAAATGTAAGCAATTTCATTGGTTGGTGCCCGGGTTTAATTCGTTTAATTGAACCCAGGTAGTACGCGCTGCGTATTGAAGTTATTTTAGGTTGAAGCGCTCGCGTCATACCGCGTTTTGCTACTTTCGCGCGCGCCTGCCTATGTTGCGTCTCGTTGCGTATGATCGTTGCGTTCAACGGGTTGTTCGATTGTTGTCACTGGGTGGTGGCAGTCCTTTCTTGTTGTATTTAAGCCGTAAAGCATCGCGAAATGGGTTAAAGATGACCTTAAATGATAAAGATGTTTAAGAATGAGAATAAAGGTATGGTTTTGGGAACCGATACTCTCTTACGACGAATTGAACCCGGCGACACCATTATTTTTGCGTGGAAGAACTCGGCCTCCGGCCTCGTTCTTCCACTTAAAATAATGGTATCGCCTTGGGTTCAATTCGTTGTAAAGAGAGTACCGGTTCCCAAAATCATACCTTTATTCTCTAAGTTTACAGGACATACGCTATTTTAGTTGAACAGAGAATGTATTTGTACAATTCTTGTTATAAACACGTGGTCACGCTTGAAAAAAGTAAATTACCTGCATTATAAGCAGGGGTTCAATAAAATGACTACATTGTTTTTTTTAATAACCTACCCTCTGTATGACCCGATAAGTCGTTCAAGATAACGTAGACATTTCACTGCTCAGCTTGCTATTAACCGGCGGCAACTCGTCGCTTTGGCCCAATCTTCATGCCTCCACATACATGTATTTTATTGCCAATTATTTAGATTAAAAATAGCTGATCTATTTAAAGGGCGTCATATAAGAATCGCAAAATACTTTTTCTGAAGTTCGTTTTAATTGTCCGTTGCGACACAAGAAACTTTTCGACCAAGACGAAATTTATATGAGTAAAAAGGGGAAACACATCTCCAATATAGCGCGAGGCTCTTCTTTTTGAAGGGCAGTAGCCAAATTTACTAACTTTTCTCAATACACAATTTCAACGATTTCGATAGCAGGCAAGTTCAAAACAAGTTTTGCGGTTTTCTTGTGTACCTGATTGTTCAATAAACCTTCGAAACGTTCTCGGTAGGTGGTCTACAACCGATCCAGAGAAATTTGAGAGAAATTCGTATCCTAAAATCTCCTCCTGTCACTTAGAGAACGTTTATATAAAACTGAAAAAATGTTAACTTACTATCCAAACATCCACTGCTTTTCTTCCTATGATATCATAAACAGAGTTCCTGGTATAAATCTAGTTTCTGATTTTAAAAAAAAAACGAGAAAATAAATTACCTGGAGATGAAAGAAATCTAATTAAATTTTCTCTTATGCAAATAAAGCAAAATACGTATTTAGGAATATTTCTTTCTCTTGAATTATGCTCTTTGTATCTCCTACATCAATAGGCAAATATTTAAGAAGTTAAGACAAGAAATTGAAAACTAAGCATAACAAGGATCTAACTGACATTTTACGTTATTTTCTAGGAGATAATTATTCTAAAATTTCTAGTATTATACGCTTTAAAGGTGCAACGAAAGATTTCATATAACAGGTGTCCCTACAAAAATTGAGAAATCGTGAGCTGAGAATTACAAGGTTCGAACTGATAGTTTTTTTTGGTGAGATAATAACCCTTTTTAAATTTACATTTGCTAAGCTTTAAAATGCTATATAATATGTGTAGGTTTTCCAAATGATATTTTGTTTAAAGGACCCCCTTCCGGTCGAATTTATTTTGTTTTATATTGTTTTTGGTAAACTTAATGTCCATATCTTATAACGTCCAAAATGTAATTCTCGGTTCACAAAATCCTGACTAGTGCACTGATGTAGAGCTTTCTATCAAAAATACCCCTATCTGATGAAAGGTTTACGCTGAGAATTATTTCTTTGGTACAAAAGTTTGAAATTTATATTTTCGTATTGGAGCAAATATGAAATTCAGCCTATGTTTTATATTAAAATATACCATATAAAAGTCAGCTTTTGTTTTCAATGTTAAGATATTTCTGTAGCGAAATAAAAGGTAGAAAGCTTTTGAGTGTCTAATCTATATGAAATCAATACATATCACAAAAATATGGATGTCTTGAAATCTCTTGTTGCACCTTTAAAATGATATATAATAATAGCAGAGATTTATATAGCGCCTTATGCTACTTGGCCTCTAAGCGCTTTCACAAAATGGTCGCTAATCACTGTGGCCCAACCATACCATAAACCATTTAGCATCATTTCAAGGGATGCAGCAGATCGGGATCAGCGCTTTCCCTTATCAGCAAACATACATCGAGATAACCATCGCAGCCGGGATCAGCTTCCCAAATATCGCATGGGTAAATCGGACAACTAAGCGGTTAATTTCTTGTCCAGGGAAATTACAAGATAGCTGAATCTCACAGGGCTCGAACGCACGCCTATACGCATGGATGAGCATACACTGGAGTCGAGCGCTTAGCTGATTGAGCTATCATGTCCGCTCATATATAATTTACTATGTTTTCCGCTTCTCTTTGTCATTTGAAATTTGCCAATTTCCGTATTTTTTTTTTTTTTATTTTTTTTTGTTTTTGTTTTGTTTTTGAGGATTTGTTTTGTTTGTTTTCTGGAATTTATAGGCCAATATCTTAAATGACCAAAATGTCCGTTAAACCTTGTAATACTAGCTAAACGTAATATCACTCCATTGTACAAGGAAATGACCGTATAGACATACAAAACTATTCGTTTATCAAACATGAAGGCGTACATTTGGAAACCACATCTTAAACATGGCGTACATCCTTTCTTTTGGGTACAAAGCGACCTTTCCTTCGAAAGTCAGCACTGATCAGGGTCCTATCAAAATATGCCTTACTAACTTTTCCTTGTAATCTAGACCTGGCTCCGCCACTTCATGATCAAGATTTTTCGTTGCCTTAAGATATACTTTGACTTCATTTTCGTAAGATGATGCTATTCCCAAGAGGATCACGTTCGTCTTTTGTCACATGTTCATAGCATGTGTCTCAAGGCATCGTGTGTGTGTGAATTTGAATCATAACGAAAATCCTCTGCATTCGTCAACCCATTGTGTACCCTTTTAGCGCAAAGAATAGATCGATGTTGACTTAAAGATATCCATATTATTTCTTAAGACTTGAAATGAATGTGATTTCGACGGATCAACTGCTCTGCTCAAACTAAGTGAGCTATGGTATTGTTTACCCAAAATGGTCTTTGTTCTCAAATTACTCTTATACTTTTCCTGCCCTTGAGACAAGATGTAGGTTTGATGTGATGATCCCAGAAACTGTCGTTCACCACTCTACACAGGTAAACATATCGTAGTTATACCATTACACCTTGCTTCCGTCAAAAACTGATAGATGCCCCAGGTATGACATAAATATTGGGCCATCTTAACCATAAATCAACTTAGATACCACTCTAGTACACCTGTATCACCTAAGTAACATTGTTCTCTGCACGTTAGATGATATCCAAGTAAATGTGTTTTAATTCTGGTTTATCACCACAACGGTGAAAAATGAATACCGTATTTGTAACGTGAACTCAGATCACAGGCTAAATATGCTTAAAACCACCACTCTTATATAAAAAAGAGGAAACCTAACCTTACTCATCGTCACATTTGTATTCCAGGACAGTCGAGAACAAATACTTTGAGAAGAATCGTGTCGCAATAACAGCACTTTTTTGGAAGAGCACCTCCAATTTTCAAAATATGATTTTTTTGCACAGTGTTGGTAATTGTCTAGTAAACTATACCTACGAATGGTAATGTTCAAAAGTGCGTATTTGTCATAAAAGAAGCGATTTTGTAATTAGAATCGGGAACCCGGCCCCGATTAATTATCCTAATTACAAAATGCCTTCTTTTTGGGCGATACATAGACATGTTCGAGCTTTTACCATTCAACGGGTTAGTAATTTTTTTAAATTGGGGGGCGCTCTTTCAAAACTTTGTTGTTATTGCTTTAATATGGGGTTGGAGGGGCTAAAAATGAACATTTACAATTTTAAATAAGCTAAGAAATTACCTTTCTTTTGCTTTTTGTTTGACAACAATCGGAGTCTCCGTTCAAAATGAAATTCCTCGCGATATTTCTTTATATTTTATTGTGTCCTTTATTTATCACCCAGAAGGGATAGAACCAGGAACGTAATTTTATTATGTGATCCTTAAGACATCTTTACAAAGTCACACATTTCTCCCTCTTTAAACTGACTTGGCTATCCACAGACCTCCATTGTAGAGATCTTCCAGATAATTTGTCATAATTAAATGTTACTAATTAATAAATAAGTAATTTGATTCCATTACGGAAATAGATGCTGTCGGAACAAATCAGCGCTTCCGTGTTTCCTGATATCATTCACCATTATAACATACATGTTTCACCCATTTATTTAAGGTCACCTGAAGTGCCCAATGGCGATTCGTCGAAAAAAGAATGTAGAACTTGCGTTAGCTCACTTGAAACATTCAGAATAGTTATTGAATGTCTTTTGAATTGAAAGGTATGTGAAAGTACAAGCTAAAGGTCACATAGAATGTTCATCTTCCAAGTGTGTGCGGCTATAACTTGATGTGTTATATCATGTATATACTACACGACTATGCAAGATAGATCATTTCCTTGGCCAAAGTGATTAAATTGTTTTACGCGTGAAGAAAACGGTTATAACCTCATTAAACAATACAGGCCACGTGTTTAAAGTAGCAAATAGATTCTCTGTCTGTCATCATTGTTTAAAGCAAAAGAATTAATTGTGAATTTTGTGACCCATTTCGCTTTGATGGAATCGAATCTGCAAATCAGTCGGGCGATGAGGCAGTGAATCAAAAAATGTTCCTTTAATATGGGCGTAGATTTTTTTTATTTTGTTAAATTATATCGTTCGTTTTCTACAAACCTAAAAAGTTTCAAAATGTGACGTCATTTGATTAATGAGTTTATAATTATGATTTTTCCACCAACAAAATTGCCATTCATTTACAAGCGTTATGTACAGCCGATACAAAGATAAACGTTTCATATAGAGACCTGTTTCGTTGTATTCCTGTCATTCCTAACATTTTTTTTTTTTTTTTGTAATTTGCGTTTTACTTTGCAATAGGCATTATTTTCGTTCTTTACATACAGACATAACTTTGTAGCTTTATTAAAAGAACATACTTGCAGTTTTATATTTCAATTATGCTAAATAATAAACTTCGTAATGTTTTCTTCAAAATAGTGAAGTCAAACTGCTTCTTTTATGTTTAATTCAGAGATAAAATGTCTCGGTAGATTTCCAATCGCTTTTTTCTCAGAAAACTTTTTTTTACTAAAACGAACGGAGTATGTGATGTGGACGACGAAGTGTAGGTTTTTATAAAATACACTGCAAGTAATAGACTGGTTCCATTTCTCAAAAAAGTGCTTCCTTCAACATGACGAAGGCCATTTTGAGTAAAAGCAAGTGGGTTGTTGTTTTGATGAAAATTTTATGCTAATTCCAAATTTTCTGGTCCCAAGCTGCAATGAATTACGTCGGTGAGACTAAAACAATTGTGAAGGCCAGAAAAAATAAACCAACAAAGAGACCTCCTTATGCACCAACGAAGCGCAAAAATTCTGCTGTTTATTTGCATATCAGAGACTCCAAACACACAGTGAACCTGTAGGATGTCATAATCTCGATAGAGGACAATACCACAATGCGAGGAATCAAGGAAGCTATATGGAGAGAATTGAGAACCGACCCAATAAGAACGGGGCCTTACGCTATAGTTTATCTCATGTGTGGGATCGAGCACTTCGTGACGTCACTGGCCGTCTGGGCAATGACAATTCCAAGATCAGATGCATGTGAGCATTGGTAATGGTCGCAACGTCGCACAGTTGGCAAAGTATCGTCTAGTTATAGATTTATTTACTTCACTACTTCTGTCAAAAGTATAAACAGAAAAACGGCACAGCAATAATTGAGGACATTGCCATAAGAAAAGTGAAATAATACGAAATGACCTAGAAAAGGTTGATATCTTTCATTCTCGTTTCATCTATTTCGGGTACGCCGGCAGCAGATCATCACGTTTATAGCATTAAACCAAACCTTCTCAAAAACGGGGTTAAATATCTAAAGCGATTTGCAAAGTCGCTAAAACCTTCCTGCAGCATTCTTAAAGGGTACTTCGGAGGGAAATTGACTCGAGTGACGAGGGACTGTATACCTACGAGGAAATAAAGGTGGAGAAACTATTTGCGCACGATATTGTTCATGTTAAGATTGCAAATGAACTCAGGAAATGAACGTAACGTATGTGAACAAGGGTATGGACTAGGAAATATGCAAATAGATATTAGAAAGGCAGGGCTTCATGCTTGTCAAATCTAAAACGCCATCAAAGCCATTTTCTTCAAAAGTTGAGCTATTGCGAAATTGTTGAATGGCTTTGTAAGGGCATTTCGTTGTTAATGGACCTTGTTTGTTTAATGGTTTACCAGATATCCTTTACCTTCCCCCAGAGTACTGCCATGCCTATATTCCAATATCAAAGCACTCGTGTGATGGTTGCGTTGAATAAGCAAATCAGAGCCACCTGTAAGAATGGTGGTATAGAAGCACTATTTTGATTGGTTATTCATGTGTGACCTGTAAGAGCAATTCATTACAGATTGATTAGGCGGTAGTGCCCCAGGGGGAAACACCTTTATTTATTTTACAGGTCAAACACTGTTTTTTAGTTGAACAGAGAATGTATGGGTTAACAATATGTACCAACACCTTTTGTCGTGGTCCACACTTAAAAAAAAAAGCCAAATTACTTCTTTTTAAGCCGGTAAAGAAATTGAGTGTCCTACCTATAAAATTATCCGGTAGGACAGCAGGTTTAAGAGACTGGCGTCTACGGACCGCCCAGTCTTGATGAACCTGCGTCTGTCCATACGGACACCCAGTCTTGGAAAACCTGCTGTCCCTACGCGGACAAGTTATAGGTGACCACTCAGTTTTCTTTCCCCGGTTCCAATACTGTTCAGGAATTTCTGTTGCTTCAATTTCATTTTAGGTGAATTATTGACAAGATTAACGCAAGTTAATCTTTACCAAATATTTCATAGCATGCGTCTCAAAGCTAGTGAGTGTAAATTTGAATATAAAAAAGAAAATCATTGCACGTAGTTGCATCCCCGTCGTGCACAAAGAGTAAATCGATTGTTACTATCAAACTCTTTCTTCAGAAAACTTGCGAATATCAAATATTTGATGTGATAATGGAACTACGTCTCGCTTTTGCTATTACGAAACTTGGTCTTTGATCTCCCGGTTTGATCTTCAAATTACTAATTGTTTGTCATGCCCTTAAGACAAGAGCCGGTGATGCGAATAGCCTAGAACTGCCTTCATCCAAGTCTGTACAAGTAAACGAATCGTAGTTGTATCGTACGTGTTAGCCGCTTTACATTAGCAGCGTTAGGCCGTGTTAGTTCAATCTAAGATTGATGCCGAGGGGCCATTACATAGATCATCGGCAATATTACCAATAAATCAGGTCAGATAAAAGGAAATTGCGCTTGTGGTCACCTGGAGAGCATGTTCAATGCATTGTCACACCCATGTCCAGATTACATGGATTTTTACTTTGGCAATCGGGACGATTAACTGCCCAAAGAGCAACATACACTTGCGCGCGATATGGAAAAATGGAAAAACAATGTGCCTGTTAGGGGATTTGAAAACTGCAACCATAGAATGTGATATAACAATAGAAATTAAATTGCCCTTGGACGGTATGGGCATTTGGGAGTGGATGGAAAGTGTGTTAGTATGGTTTTAAATTTGGTTTTGTTCCTATTTTTTTTTCAATCCTAATTGTTGATATGAGTACTCATTAAACAGGAGTATGTTGCTGAGACAAAAAGTTAATAAGAAGAATTATAGTTCAGTAATTTGAAACGTGAACCGTTGACTGTATAAAGTTCGTCTCTAAATTTAGAGGCGAATAATTGTTTTCGAGACACGTCTCAATAGGAATATAATAGAACAAAAAGTAAAAACGTCCTAGAACAGAAGCATTTTTTTAAATGAATTATCTGTTGATGATTTAACGGTACGGGGAACAAATGTTTTCATTTTAGAAAATCTTCTGTCTCCTAGCACGAAACAGGTTAAAATCTACAGGGGGAGGAAAAAAAAACTTGACCCAGGATTGTGTCCGCCATTTTGAGTTTTTACATACCAGATAATCACGATATGTGGTATCATCGGGAAGCATATTTCATTATCTTTAATTTGCTGCAAAGATAAATTCCAAGCGGTTGAGTTAGGCCGAGCTACATTCAATTGAATCAAGTAGTCAGCCTTTCCCCTATCCACGGATTACCATTGAATGCACGGCGGACCCCAGATTCCTAGGCAAATGTGATTCTGTGGACAGTGCAGAAAACCACTGCTGGCTTTAAACGACTGTAACTCGAGTCTATACCTAAACGAGTTGTGAATTGTTTTGCAGCAATTAAAGAGTAAGAACTAAGGCTCAGATGATTATCACATATGAGTAGCATATATTTTACTTGAAAATTCAAAAATGGTAGGCACGATCAAGGGTAAATTTTTTTTTTGACTCACCCTGGATATGTACATAATACTCTATGCATGTACCCGACACGCATAGGTGTAAAATAATAAGGCATACGTGTTCAGGCACTTTGTTAACAGTCATTTTCGCTTATTGTTTTAAATCGAAACTAACGAAATATTTGTGTTAAATATTACGAGGTGCAACGGAGAATTTCATGTGGCATCCAGATTTTCTTGATAGGTAGTGCTTTCGTATAGATTTAGACACGCAATAGATTCCCTACATTTATTTGGCTACAGAAAATAACATAAAATGAAAAAACCAAGACTGATTGTATATGCTATACTTCAAAAAAAAAGCTGACTTTCCAGTTTCTCAATAGGAAAACTCAGAACTTTCACAATTTCCCCAAGAAACAGTTCTTAGCTTAATCCTTAGATGGGGATATTTTTACACCAGAGCAAAAATCAGAATTTTCAATTTTTAGGGACACCGTTATTTGAATCTCTCGTTGCACCTTTAATGCACTCGATATGCAGCTATAGTGTGAGTCAAACCAAAAATAGACCAAAGATTGTGTCCGCCATGTTGCATTAGGGATTCAAACATGTGAAAACTGCGCCAGGTGTAACGTGCTAATATAATTTGCTTCAACTGTGGGTTGATTAACGAATCAACAACGGTACGCTCTGTACAAGAGATACGGTGAGTTGTTGAATCTTATTCTTATTTAAGTGGGCGTGGTTTTTTTATAATTTAAAAGAAATTTGATTGGTTTAACTCAAAAGCTCCCGCCCATCCATTAATTGGCAATAGATGGATATTTTGCCGTGCAGCAATTAGCGTGTAAGCCTGACACGCGCAAAAGGGCGTTTAATGCTGGTCTTGCATGTCGCGTTGGTTCGCAAATACAATTTACGCAGGCGTGACGCTCACCGCGCCATGGACTTTGGTTCCCTTGGGTTTAAAACATTTGTTTCAGAGGGGTGTAATTTTTTAATTTTAAATGAATAAAAAAGATATTTTTGACACATATTAAAGTATGTCAAATAAAAAGCACAAAATTACACAATTCTAAATAAGAATGATAATTAACTGCCGCCGGCAATTCACACCCACTCAAAATATTGGGATTGCACACCATATGACAACCATCTAAGATGGCAAAAACCAAAAAAAATTCTCTTTATTCTCTTCCACTAATATTTATCTCCAACATATGCCAAAAGTAAAACGGAAAAGCTTATTTTATTCGCGTAATAGTGCTGCAAAGATTATGCCAATCGGTTAGGTATAGCCTGAATTACATGCTTTTGCATCAAGTAGTCGGCTTTTTTGTGCTCTATCGACGGCTTTTTCATTTATATGCATGGCCGTAAACAAAGCAAATCACGTGCTTCAAATGAATTTTGTGGCAATGTCCATGTTTGTGAAATTAAATGGTATCCTAATGGTGTGTAATGCAAAATAAGAGTTTGTGTCATCTTTCTTACTCGAATGGTTATCACACTAATGTTGTTTCTTCATATGCAATGTTTTCATTCACTTCCTTCGAAAGTCCAGTGATCAAGGTTCCTAATCAAAATATGCCTGACTAAGTTTTCCTGTAATCGAGACCTAGACCTGGCTCCGCCACTTCATGTTCAGATTTTTCGTTGCCTTAAGATATACTTTGACGTCATTTCGTAAGACGATGCTATTCCCAAGAGGATCACGTTCGTCTTTTGTCACATGATCATAGCATGTTCTCAAGGCCTCGTGTGTGTGAATTTGAATCATAACGAAAATCCTCTGCATTCGTCCCAACCCATTGTGTACCCTTTTAGCGCAAAGAATAAATCGATGTTGACTTTAAGATATTCCAGATTATTTCTTAAGACTTGAAATGAATGTGATTTCGACGGATCAACTTCTCTGCTCGAACTAAGTGAGCTAGGTATTGTTTACCCAAAATGGTCTTTGTTCTCAAATTACTCTTATACTGTTCCTGCCCTTGAGACAAGGTGTAGGTTTGATGTGATTGAATCCCCGAAACTGCCGTCACCACTCCTACCACAAGTAAACATAACGTAGTTATACCATTACAACAAAACCTTGCTGGGGTCCGTCAAAAACTGATAATGCCGCATATTTGACATAAATCTTGGTCATCTTAACCATAAATCAACCTAGTACCACTCTATATACCTGTATCACCTAAGTAACATTGTTCCCTGCACGTTAGATGATATCCAAGTAAATGTGTTTTAATCCTGGTTTTAAATCACCACAGCGGTGAAAAATGAACACCGTATATTGTACGGTGAACCATATCACGGCTAATATAATGCTTTGAAAAAGCCGCCACTCAAAAGAGAGACCTTAACCTACTCATCCGTCACCTTTTGTATTCCAGGACAGTCGAGAACAAATCTTTGAGCAAATCGTGTCCGCAATAACAGCACATGTTTGGAATAATCACCATCCAATTTCAAAATATATTATATATTTTGCACAATTGTGTTGGTTATTGTCTAGTAAACATATACCTACGATGGTCATGTTCAAAAGTACGTATTTGTCATAAAGAACTTTTTGTAATTAGACTCTGGAACTCCGGGCCCCGATTATTATCCTAATTACACAATGCCTTTCTTTTACGATACATAGACCTTTTCAAGCTTTACCTTCACGGGTATGGGATGATTTTTATAAAAATTTAAGGCGCTCTTTAAAAATATGCTGTTATTGCTTTAAGGGGATATGGGGTTTTGACGGGGGGGGCCTTAAAATGACAGTTAAATTAGAAAGGGGGAAAAATTTCTTTCTTTTTGGCTTTTTATTTGACAAAATCTTAGTTTTCCGTTCAAAAGTTATGGTCGAAATTGTCGCCTCGCGACTTGAAATTCTCGCGATATTTCTTAGATATTTTTAATTGTGTCCCTTATTTTATATCACCCAGAAGGGATAGAGCCAAGAACGTAATTTTATTAAGGTTGATTCTAAACAGCCTTTGACAAAGTCACACATTTCCCCACTTTAAACTGCCTTGGCTATCCACGACCTCCATTTAAGATCTTCGATTCCGAAATCTCAGATTCCTTTTAAACAGACCGCCCACTTATATTTGAATGAGAACATTAATTTTAAAGAAGAAAACTGTTAAAAGTTGTCCATGTTTATTCACTCAGACTGTTTTTCGCCCGAAGGATCCTCAGGTGACGTGGCGTCGATTCACCCCTATGAATATGGCGTATACTGGGATGTACTGATTTTGGTATGAAAAGAAGAGGAAGACATCGATCTGTACATACCGAATCACGGGTAGTGCTGGTTTTTGCATGAAAGGGCGTGCAAGATAATCAAATGGCAATTACAATATAGGACCCTTGCACAGAAGGTAAATATATTGAATTGGCTTTGCTTGTCTCAGATCATCCAGGATGCGAAGATACAATTACATGCACCATGGTTCACTGAACATTTCAGCTATTTCGACAGTTGATTCTTGTATTCTCTGCATGCTTGGGTTGTCTGGAAAGCAGGTCTCTGGCCAAGATAAACTATGACCTGCGTGAAAGTGCCTCACCGACGTGGAGTTATATTTGGTGCAAAGAATGGAAGACGATGTTAACCCTACCGCACCCCTACCCCCCCCCCCCCATGACGGTTATTTGTTAAATCCTCGGTAAATGTGTAATCTGCCTCCAAAAATTTGTTGTCATGATTAAACAATGTTATTAATTAATAATAAATAAGTAAATTTCATTCGGTTACGGAATTAGGTGCTGTCGGAACAAATCAGCGCTTCCGTGTTTCTGATCTCATTCCCCATTATAAACAGACACGTGTCAATCGTTTTCACGCATTTATTTGTCAAAACTCCCTGAACACGCTCAATGAGTAGATTCGTGAAAGAAAGAATGTAGAGCTGAGTTTAGCCCACGTAAAACATTAGATAGTTATGAATGTCTTTTGAATCAAAGATATGTGAAAGTACAAGCTAAGGTTACATAGAAGGTCATCTACCAGGTGCGTGCGGTCATAACTTGATGTGTATATCATGTATATATACTAACCGACTATGCAAGATAGATAATTCCTTGGCAAAGTGATTAGATTTGTTTTTATGCGTGAAGAAAGAAAACGATTGATAAAACATAAACAATACACCTACATGTTTCAAGTAGCAAATAGATTCTATGTCTGTCATTATTGTTTAAAGCAAAAGAATTAATTGTGAATTCCGTGATCCAGTTCGCTTTGATGGAATCGAATCCGCAAATCAGAATAGGCACAAATGCATAAATGTCAGCCTTTTATATGTAGGTAGTATAGTCGGGCAATGAGGCAGTGGATCGAGAAATGTTCCTTTAATATGGGCGTAGGTATTTTTTTAAATTTTGTTTAATTATTTTGTTCATCGGGGTCTACAAAGTTTCAAAGTGTGGCGCCATTCGATTTGTTTCATAATTGTTATTCTTGCATCTTCTCTCGTTTTGTTTATGCGCTTTGTATCCTGTGGAAAAGGCGCTTTATAAATGTTTGTTATTATTATTATTATTATTATTATTATTATTATTATTATGAATGAGTTTATAATTATGAATTACTGTCTTTTTCTCAAAAATCGCCATTCATTTACAAAACGTGTCATAAACGTTTCGTATTCCTGTCATTACTAAAAAAGGTTTTTTACTTTGTAATTTGCCTTTTATTTTGCAATATGCATTATTTTCGTTCTTTACATACAGACATAGCTTTGTAGCTTTAATAAAAGAACAAACTCGCAGTTTTAAATTTCAGTTATGCTAAATAATACACTTCGTAATGTTTTTTTTCAAAATAGTAAACTCAAACTTTGTCAGGTCAGGTTTCCTTTAAGGACCTGCTACTGGTATCCTGGTAACCAGTACTACCTGTCCCAGGGCCGAGTTGTCGGCGGCTAAATCGGCACCCCCATCGGGTTTTTGATCTGATGAGGAGGGTAGCTGGTTACCCTGGTAGAATGAAAAAGAAGATCTACCTACAAGGGCGTCAGCTCTGGAGAGCAATGGCGGCCATCCAGCACATGCTGAAAGGCTAGGCCCACCGCCGAAAACTGTGGGTTGACGTCAGGAAGGGCATCCGGCCAATTATCTTTTGCTCCAATAAATCCTCACACAGCAATATTGCTGAGTGAGGTGTATCCGGCCACCGTCGTTAACGGGGACAAAACCGGATTTAAAACTTTTGTACAACTAAACTGCTCCTTTTATGCTTAATTTCAGGGATGAAATGCCTCGGTAGATTTCCAATCGCTTTTTTTTTCTCAGAAAACATGTTTTGTAAAATACGACAGTATGTGATGTGGACGATGAAGTGTAGATTTTTAAAAATACACTGCAAGTAATATAATACTACCAAAACAACTTAATAAAACTCATTATTTGATTCAAATGACACTTATGGCAACACGCAGTTTAATGTAGATTTCATTTTTTTAACCCTACTGCTTTCTTTGTTTGCTTGTTGTTTGATATTTCTCCTCCTTCTCCTTCTTTTCCTCCTCCTTCTAATCCTTCTTTTCTGTTTTCTCATTCTGCTTTTCCGTCTTCTTCTTCACATCCTACTTCATCTCCTCCTCGTCCTTCTCCTTCTTCATTTCTTCTTAATTAACCAACATATTTATGTGTGATATTTACGTTATTGACACTCCTAGAATAGTTCACCTTCCACGTGGGAAACCAGGGCGATGAGAAACAAATATCTAATGACCCCGCGCGTGACCTGCATTGATTGAGGGAAGGGGTACGACTTTGATTTAGCAGAATGGAATGCAATTCGTACGCCTTACCGATATCGATCGATCAAGCATCAATCTTCTGTCAAAATGTATAAACAGAAAACGGCACAGCAATAATGAGGACATTGCCATAAGAAAAGTGGAAACAATACGAAATGACCTAGAAAAGGTTGATATCTTTTCATTCTCGTTTCATCTATTTTCTTGTACGCCGAGCAGATCATCCACGTTATATTAGCCTTAACCTAAACCTTATCAAAACGGGGTACATTATCTAAAGCGATGCAAAGTCGCTAAACCTCCTGTGGGCATTTCTTAAAGGTATACTTCGGGGAAATTGATAGAGTGACGAGGGACTGTATACCTCCGAGGAAATAAAGGTGGAGAAACTATTTGCACACGATATTGTTTCATGTCAAATATTGCAAATGAACTCAGGGAAATGACAGGTAACGTAGTGAACAATGGGAATGCATATGAAATATGAAACGGATATTAGAAAAGCAGGCGCCTTGTCAAAGCTAAACGCCATCAAATGCCATGTCCTTCAAAGTTAAGCTATTTGCGAAAATCTGTTGAATGGCCTTTAAGTGCATTTCATGGTTTATGGACCTTTATTTTGTTTAATGGTTTACCAGATATCCTTTACCCTCCCCCAGAGTACTACCTGCCTATATATCAATATCAAAGCACTATTTTGATTGGTTACTTTGATTGAGCAAATCAGAGCCACTGTAAGAATAGTGGTACAGTTCACTACTTTACATAGAGGTATAGAAGCACTATTTTGATTGGTTATTCATGTTTTGACCTGTAATGAGCAATCATACAGATTGTATTTAGGCGGCAGTGCCCGGGGGAAACGCCTTTCTTTAGTTTACATGTCATACACTATTTTAGTTGAACCATGGAAGAAAGAGATAAGAAGGAAGCACATTGACTTCCACCATCCGATTTTAATCTGTTTATCCATTCACCCGCACAAAAGGATTCCACAGCGACCCTTTGATCGTAATCCTTCTGCCGTAATCGATGATCGGCGAGCAATCATTACTAGAGAATCTTTTGAAAACTCTATATACGAACACGTAAAAGTGTAAAAGTATATTGCATATTACAACATGTTCAGGCTGTCTCCGGTGTGTATTTGTGGCTGTTTTCGTTAAATACGCAGTGTTTGTACATCGTTATGCGTTCGGCTTTATTACCCAAGACTGCCAAGTGTGAGAAATAAAGGATGAACGTTTGACTAAATTTGAAGGTGTTGACCCGGGGAGCCGTCTTGGATTTCGTTGGGCACCCATGTTCGTTCCAGGGGTTCTGAAAGTGACCCCTAACGGTACCAATTTTTAGTTAAAATATACCCGGGCCCCTAATGGGACCAGTTTTGGTGAAATTATACTAGTTTTCAGTGAAAATATACACCTAACGGTACAGCAGTAATATGACATCCTTACTGTGCTATTTTAAATATATGTTCCACTAGTATTATCCCAGTTATACATATATTATCTTTTGAAATTCCACTTATAATGTATTATAAACATCTTTACTTGTATGCAAACTATTTTTGATTAATATTGTAACAATACTGTACTGCATTATTGACATAATTATTTATCATATTGTTTTTGCTATGATGAACAAATAAAGATTGAAGATTGAAGATAATTTGCAGTGAGATTATACCCATTGCGGGATCTGTTCTCAATACATGAAAAAAGATACACATTTAAAATAGCCAATATACAAGAAAAAATGACACTTGTGCTACTGCAAGAAAAAATACACATTTATGGTTATTTTGCTGATATGTTTAGGTCAATTTTTCCTATTTGTATCATTGAACCAGTCACATTCATAACTGAATTTGTACCCCTAGCGGGACTAGAACTTGATGATTGTGAATTTGATACCCCAAGCAGTAGTCGCGCATTTGCAGCTAGTCCCTCTTTTTTTGGAGCGAACATGGGTTCCCGACCAAAATCCAAGAACCCCCCGGGCGTGTTGACCGGTTTACATGTTAGCCGCCATTATGTTTGAGTATTTTCTTCGCAGCATTCATCGCGTGCTGATTCGCTGATTCCCGATGACCCGGAATCTTTACGCAATGAAGAAACAACCACGAACTTCGAATTTTCTCGAGCGAGAAAATAGGATTATCCTCGGAAGGGCCACTTGTGAGGATATGATAACAATTGCGATTATGGGTCGGCAGAAAGATCGTTCAAAAGCCAAGTAGGTCGATGTGCTTCCTTCTTATATCTCTTTCTACCATGGTTGTGGTACAAACCATGTTACAAACACTTTGTTGTGATCATACTTTAAAAAAGCCAATTACTTCTATTTTAAGGAGGGGTTCAAAAGAATGACTACATTGTTTGAATTCCTATTTTCTTTCTGCCCTCGGTATGACCCGATAAGTCGTTCAAGATAACACAGACATTCCACTGCACAGCTGCTACTGACAGGTGGTAACTCGTCACCACTTACGCTCAACCTACATGCCTCCACGTATGTTATTATCAATTATTTCGACTAAGTAACTGTTGTATTTTAACTCTTTGCACGCTGGGCAATTCTGTATAAGTTATAATGCATAAGTCAGTAGTGGCATTTGAGATGGCTTTCCAAATATTTGGGTCTCCTTTGGACTCATTTAAATACATTTGTCACGCTGATTCTGCATTTGCTGAATTGGAAATATTTATAACAAGAAAAGACAAAAATTGACCAAAATTCATCTTTGAGCGAGTACAGTGTGAGTCAAAATGATTGTTCCCCCCGATGGACTAAAAAACATTAAAAATATCTGTAAACATCCGAGATTCATGCATTTTTTTTCAAGTTATGGCCTCATTTTTAGAGGGCTCCCGAAATGCCCCGTGTACAAATTTAGTACAGTAAACCATAGAAGATGAGTAAACATGTTAACAGTGTAATTCACAAATTAGGATCTAGAAAAACGAAATAGGCAAAGAACTTTCTTGTTTGTTGCATTTATTCACCACAGTGAAACAAAAAATTATTAATATTTATCATGAAAGAAAATTGTTCCAAAAAAGTCTGATCTTTGACCTTTAGCCAACTAAGGTGTATCACTTAAATTGAAACCTCGTTTTGGTGTGTATTTTTCAATATCTTTTTGTTTTGCCTTAGTTGATAGTTAAAAACGAGTTCATTCCAAACCTTGAAGAATTCTAAACAGTCAATATATAATTGCACTTGTTGTTGCATTAATCCCAATTTAATAACTGGCATGTGTTATACTCATTGGGGCATTTATTACCATTTATCCACCAGAGTGTGTAAAGCACACATTAGGTATCCCACTTGAAATTTGCGCTTCAATTACAAAATCAATAGAATCTTGTACAAAGGCAAATCTGAGGGCCTTTATTTAAATGAGTGCAGATATTGATTGCCTGAACCAAAATGAAAAATTCAAAATTCCTGTGAAAGCTATTTAAATGTACTTTTGATGTATTTACAATTTTAAGAGCTACCTTGCACAGTTTGACAAGAAAAAAAATCAGGATATTTGGGGAACAATCATTTTGACTCACACTGTATACTCGCCTGCCCCATGCAAAGAGTTAAAAGACGGCATATAAGAATAGGAAAATACTTTTTTTTTTCTGAAGTTCGTTTTAATTGTCCATCTGTATTGCGACACAATAAACTTTTCGGCCAAGACGATATTACTTTTCCTTCCTCTACGAAATAATTAAAAACATTTACATGCAAACCATTTCTCTAAAATATGAGGGGTAAGTGGGAAAACACATCTCCAATATGGCGCGAGGCCGTTCTTTTTGAAGGACAGTAGCCAGCAGGAAGTCTATCAAAATAAGCTTTGCTAACTCAATACTTCGCATTCATTCAATCAGGTGTGGCAGGAGATATAGTCCTTCGGGTTCACAGTCCGGGAACAATGGTGAACAATAGGGCAATCGATCCAGTTGACTCTTCACACAACATTAGTTTCGCGCTTCATTCCGTTGTCGTCTATGGAGCCCGGACTATGATACCTGTCGGACTATGATTACTTTCACACCGGTTCCAATACCTGTTGCTTCCATTTAGTTTTTAGGTGAAGTTATTTGCAAGATTAGCAAGTTCATCTTTTACCAAATATTTCATAGCATGCGTCTCAAAGCCTCGTGAGTGTAAATTTGAATAAAAAAGCAATCATCTGCATGTATTTGCATCCCCCGTCGTGTACAAAGAGTAAATCGATGTTTACTATCAAAATCTTTTCTTCATAAAACTTTGCGAATATCAAATATTCTGCCTCGAATAATGTAAACTACGTCCGCTTTTGCTTACGAAAATTGGTCTTTGATCTTCCAATTACTCATTTGCTTGTCCTGCCCTTAAGACAAGATGCCGGTTTGATGCAAATACCCTAGAAACTGCCTTTCATCAATCTGTACAAGTAAACGAATCGTAGTTGTATCGTTACGGGTTACCCGCTTTACATTAGCCGCGTTAGCCGTCTTAGTTCAATCTCAGAAATGATGCCGAGGGCATTACATAAATCCTCGGCCATCTTACCAATAAATCAGGTCAGATACCAGGAAATTGCGCTTGTGTGTCACCTGGAGAGCATTGTTCCATGTATATCAACCCATGTCCAGGTACGTGTATTTTAACTTTGGCAATCGGGACGATTAACTGCCAAAAGAGCAACATACACTTGCGCGCGCATATGGAAAAACAATGTGCCTTGTAGGGGATTTTTTTAAACTGCAACCATAGAATGTATAAACATATAGAAAATTAAATTGCCTTTGGAGGTATGGGCATTGGGAGTGGAAAGTTTGTGTTATTATTTTGTTTTAATTGTTTGGTTTTGTTTATTTTTTCACTCCTAATTGTTGATATGAGTACTCATTAAACAGGACGTATGTTGCTGAGACAAAAAGTTAATAAGAAGAATTATAGTTCAGTAATTTAATAACTGAACCGTTGACATGTTATAATTATTGTTTTAAATTTAGATGCGAATAATTGTTTTCGAGACACGTCAATAGGAGTGGAATAGAACAAAAATTAAAACGTCCTTCAACACAATGCATTTTTAAATGAATTATCTGTTGATCTATACGGTTAAGGGACAAATGTTTTCATTGTAGACAATCTTCTGTCTAATAGCACGTAACAGGTAAAATTATTTATTTCTTCTGATATTACTTAATGCATCTATGCATGTACACGACACGCATAGGTAACTAAATAAGCGCAAATATTTTCATGACTTTGTAACAGTCATTTTCGATTATTGTTTTACACGAAATATTTGTGTTTTCAGGTTATTACAGATGTACCATAATTGGCAATGCTGTTCAGTTGTATATTTGAGAATTTAAAAATTGTAAAAAAAAAACAATAATTGTCGGTGACTTAAAGGTGCAACGAGAGATTTCATGTCATCCATATTTTCTTTGATGTGTAGTGATTTCGTATAGATTAGACACGCAATAGATTCCCTACCTTTTATTTGGCTACAGAAATAACTTAAAAATGAAAACAAAAGCTGAAGGTGATTTGTATATGCTTATATTTCAATAGAAAACATAGGTTGAATTTCGTATTTGCTCTTATAGGAAATCAGAAATTTCACAATTTCACCAAAGAAACAGTTCTCAGCTTAATCCCTTCAGATGGGGATATTTTTTACACCAGAGCAAAATTCAGAATTTTCACATTTTTAAGGACACCTGTTATTTGGAATCTCTCGTTGCACCTTTAATGCTCCCACTCAGAATCACTCGATATGCACCTATAGCGTGAGTCAATCAAAAAATAGACCATGATTGTGTCCGCCATTTTGGATATTTAATAATATATATCCCAACATATGCAAGAAACGGAGAGCTTATTTTATTCGCTTTATTATGCTGCAAAGATCATTCCAATCGGTTAGGTATAGCATGAGCTACATTCTTTTGCATCAAGTAATCCATTTTGTGCTCTGTCCACGGATTTCCATTTAAATGCATGGCCGGCAAAAAAAGCAAATCATTGCTCAAAATGAGGATAGGGTATGTTCAAGTTGGTGTTAAATTAAATGGTATCTTAATGGTTAAAACGCAGTAACAATGGTAACATTTATTTGAAAAAACTTTTTTAAGATGTGGCATGTTTTAGTCTGCAAAATAAGACAATCCTTGTGCATTTTCTTACACTCTTCCAGAAACCATTGCATGTATTAATATAATATTTTGCAAATGATAGTGTATGAGTAATGAGGACAAAAAAGGTAGCTAAATTGTATCTGCATTTTGCGGGGATAAACACTGTCCAATTTATTTCTGCACACAGAAAACGCACTGATTGTTTTGCTGAATTTGAATGTGAATCGTGGACAGAGCACAAAACACACTACTTGATTCAAAAGACTGAAAGCACGGTCTACACCTAACCGATGGGAATGATCTTGGTAGTAAATCAAAGGCTTTCCAATGATGTACTCTATTTGGAAGTAAATATACTTAAGGTCACAAAATGGCGTGTACGGAACAGAAAAAAACATGATGGAAGGCCAACAAGAAAAAGATGCTTATAAGTTGTATGATAGGATGAATTCTTTCGAATCAATAACGTGTCCTCTCATGATCGATTGTGTTAAGCTATCCCATTCTTAGTGTGAAAAGTGACAATTGGTATTGTCATCCTCCCTCTTTTCTTTATTAATTCTTCTCTTCATGTGTCACAACACTGGGTTCTCAAAGATGATCCAGCCAGAGATGTGTACAACGTTCTGGCTGGTTAACTGAATTCCGCAAGGTCTTGTTTGTGCATTGTTGTCCGCAGGGGCAGACCAAAGGTGTTCATTGTCTGAGTGCTGTTCCACAACCACAGGTAGTATCATGATATGCTTCCAGATAGCCCACCTTTTGCAGTAAAACCTTAGATCGGCCAGTTCTGGGTTCGCAATCTATTGAGGGCATCGCCATTAAGCCCATGAGTCAGATCCAGGTGGAGATGCTCACCAGGTTCAATCCGATAGATGTACTGGTTGAGGCAAGTCTTTTTCCCAAGGCGACTCTCTTTAACTCATTAGAGACTGTTTAAAGAAGTTGGACTTTGCCCAAGAACCTCTCTCTAGATTTAAGGCGGTTGGCCGCAGGTATCTGTCCAGTCATAGGGTGATTCACATTGGATATTGGCAGCTACGCTATTGCATGCTCGCTACGTACGACGGAATGTCTTGGGGAGCATTCCTGCTAGGATGTACAAGTTTCCGTTGGTGTTGGAGGAGGCATCCTGTGATAAGCCGGCAGGAGGCATTAAGCTGGATCAGCTTCTTGGCATGGGTTGATCTTCCCATACAGGGCAGGCATACTCTGCACATGAGTAGCAAGGGCAACAAAAAAAAAAAAAAACAAAGTGCCGTCGATCTTGGGTAAGTGGGCGAGCAAACCATCTGGTCGTGAGTTTGATTCAAGAGTTATTGAAGTGAACATACTTTACCTCTTCGTCTTCTCCAATGGGGTCTTTAGCGAGAGTGCGGTCCAAGGTGACTCCTATGGTAGACAGGGTTAACACAGTGCTCCAGGGGAGTTCCAGACCAGGTAACTTTAAGCTGACGTTTGGCTCACGGTTGCGTAGCTTGGAAAGCACACACCTGTGACTTGGATGGATTTACACATTGGTGGTTTTCCTCATCTAGGAGTGAGTTCATCCAAAGCTTTTGAGTCTCTCTTTCAACAAATGTGAAAGTCGGCATCTTGTGCGCTAATGCCAAGATCGTCTGCCATAAATAAAACGACGGGTTCTGCACTCCTAGGTTGTTCGGTGGATATATGTTTTTAAAAGGAGAGGTGCAAGCACACTCCCTTGTGGTAGACCTTCTTGAGCCTACGCCTAGGCTCTTCTTCGCCCTAGCTGAACAAAGCACATTCCTGTTAAGAACATCCTGTTAGCTATACTTGAAGGAGTTAGCCAGAAATCCACGGATAAGCTCAGTCAAGCGGATGTCCTTGGTTAATTTCCAGGATCTTATGGAGTAGACATCTGTGATTAACAGTGTCGTATGCTGTTGATAGGTCGACGATCACAGCTCCGGTTACCATACCCTTCTCGAAAACATCCTCAATGTGTTGAGTTAGGTTGAGTACTGGCTTGTTGTTGATTTGCTGGCCGGAAACCCGGCTTGTTTGGTATGAGGTGTCGTCTAGTAATAGTGCGAACAATTGAGCAGGAGGCGTTCAAAGAGCTTGTAGTATGGCTAAGGAGTGAATAGTCGCTAGCTCTTGGATTGACGATGGATCTTTCCCATGCTTGAGGAGTGCCATAACATGTGCTTCCTCCAGATCGTTGGGAATCTGTGGGAAATAGGCAAGCAATTGTAAGTCAAGAAAGCTATTCTTTGCTACTGGGCCAAGATTTTTAGTTGCTCAGTAGGATGTTGTCAAGGCCTACTGCTTTCCTGGTTGAGTTTAGCAATACCGGATCCAATTCGTCCATGTGAAGGGGCGAGTGAAACCAAGGTCACCACTATACCTCTTATGGTCTAGTTTGATCTTCTTGGGTTTCTTGCTGCAATGGCCATTTAAAAGCAGTGTGTGGGCACTTGGTTGGATGTGGACATTTGGCTGATGTGGAGGTTCTGTTGGATCCCGCGGAGCTTCGGATGGTAGACCATGCTTTCTGCTGTTATGGGTCATTCGGTTGATCAAGTTAACGTGAGACATTCCGCACCTTTAGCAGTGGTTTCAGCCGAAAAAGGATCAGCTCAAACATGCGTGAGATATCCTCTTGATATTCTCTAGCAACATCCTTGGAAAGGCCTGGTATAAATTCGTCCTACAGCCTCTGGTTATGAATCTCGTGCAGGTCTTGTTTCTAGTTGGGCATAATTGTCATAGTTATGGGGTTTTGAGCAATATCCTCTTCACGTATGATCAGGTATCAGTGAATACTTGCCCGTCTGCTTTCCTGTAGTTAAAGCGATGCTTAAAGGCACTTTGTTGGTCTTACTGCAGCGGTGACATGGATTCCGATTGGTCGATGTTGAGTTATTGGAACAGGGTCCAGAACAATCTTGCTACAAAGGGTTAGAGATGTTTTGCTAACAATAGCTAGATAAGGGTGTATAGCCTCTCTCTCCAGCGGGCACTATGAAGGAGTCGGCAGATTAGAGTCGTGAAGGAGATGTAGATGTTGAATGTCTATCCATTCTTCGACAGCTTGTCCGTCTGTAGTTTCATTGTAGCCCCATGGGTACTATGGATGTTGAAGTCGCTAATGAGAAGTGAGATTGGTGTAATTCCCAGCGGTTGAGCTGAGGGTGCTCGAATCTACTGATGGAGGTTCGTAGAAGGATGTAACTATGACAGAACTAAGCTCAATGGTGAGGAATTCGATGCTGTTATCATCAGCATTGAGGGCTTCTACTTCGTTACCTGTTCTCACAAATATAACACTTCCGTATCGTCGATGTGGTCTCTCGGTAGCAAGGACCATTCCTGGTATGGTGGGGCGGGGGTTATTGATTCCTCTGTGGGGTTTCCTGCAGACATAGGACATCGCATGGAGATGTTACACAAATCAGCAAGATCGGTACTTTTGGCACTGGAAAAACCCTCCACATTCAATGACCACTATAGTCAAGGCAGACATTAGAAAGGCCTGCAGCTGAGGTTAGTCATGATTTGGGTTATACTTAATTAAATGATGTAATGGAAAACCGTGTTTGGAGTTGTAGAGATTAGTTCGCGGCTCGCTTCGTAGTTAGCTTCTTATAATGACATGATTTCTAGTCACTTTTTTTTTCACCTACAACGAGGGGTGCATTTTCCTTGCCACCATTTACTGAACACCCTGTATGCTCTTTAGATATTGTTTCTAAAATAGTCCCCTTCCAAGCGGAATGCAGTCCATGAAGAAAACACTTATGCCCCGCATATGGCCTGTATTGATTGAGGGAAGAGATACGGTTAGATGTTTTCATTTTTCTTACCAATTTATTGAGTAACTATGACCATGAGCCCGGCTCGACCCTATATCCCTATATCGTGTCAAAATCGGGTACCTAATGCCCTAATATACTAATGCGGTTCAATGTTGATAAACGTCCCGCCAATTCTTAAAAGGTGTACTCCGGGGAAATGTAGCGTGAAAAAAGGCTGCCTAGCCATGACCAGTGTCATCATCACTTCGTTGTCTCTTATGTTCACTTTCAATTACATAAACCTCAAGCGTATCCAATAAATATCTTGATACAGATATTTACCATAACCATTGTCCGCACCCTGATTTTGTCTAATGGATTATTGCAATGCTCTTTTTGAATGCATTAATGGCTTTTGATCGTCTTCAATTTCAAGTTTTGCAAACAAGTGGTGTTCGCCTAATTTTGGGCAGCCAAGTCGCACACGTCTCTCAATTACTATTCTCTCCACTGGCTCCCAATTGCCCAGAGGATCAAATTCGAAGTTCTTCTCATGGCCTTCAAAGCCTGAACGAGTTGCCTCTGCCATTCGTGACGTTGATAGTCCCTTGGTTTTTAAAGGCCATTTAAAGCCACAATCAGTCATTTTTCTTTCCAAATTCAAAATGCCCATTTAGTCTCTTAATTGCGATTGTCAATCAAGACATTTTATATTACTGTTCTTTGTTAAAAAAAAAACAGCATTAAAGAGTTTTAACACTTTGCCGGACCAGTGGGAGTTATGATAATACCCTTGGGAAAAGACGATAAGCTGCTTTGGGCATAATTACAGCTTATTACATTGATAATCGTATTTTTCATATTTATTTTATTATTTGTTACCTCTTCTTCGGAAGTCCTGGCCCCTTTTCATGACAATTTCTGTGTAAAGCTGGATCTCCTCGATCGTGTTATGCGTAGCGAACATACAAATCTTACAAATGCAAGGGTAATTCGAATTAACCGCCGGCATTGTATGAGATCTACGTTCACTACACAGATCAAATTACACACGAAACGCCTATACTGGCCGTTCACTGCATGCACGCCGTAGCCAGATATCCAGTAAACTGTGTCATATGTCTTCTGCTGTCCTGCTCTCAAGTTCACACATATCGGCAAACAAACAGTTGGTCTGACTAGGTTCCCTTGAATTTATTCAGGATTAGAAAATATAATTCCAAGACTCCAAAATGTGGAATTTATACGAAAAATCGAACGGTTTTGCGTCCGACTGCCCGAGATGAATTTCACGCTTCTCACTAAGAAAAACTTACAGCGAGCGCTGACTTACTCGTGCTCAGTATTAGCGCACGTTGACTATAGACTTGATCCAAAGTCTTGACTTAGCACGATCAGTTTGTAGAGATGCCCATATGGTTCATGGCTTTTGGGGTGTTGTGGCAGATTTTGCCAAAGGTTAGCATATATATTCTTGAAACGAATGAAAAGAAGTGCGAAAAAAATCTAAAAAAATTGAAATTGGAAGTCTCAGGGGGTGCGTGAGGGTATTTTTAAGGAGAGGCAACCAGTCAATCAAATCAAACTTTGAAATGACTCGTTTGTAGGCCAAACATGAGTTCTGATTTTCAAGGTCACGCTGAAGCTTTTCATGAATATTAATGGAATATCAATCTGGGTCACTTATAGCCAAGGTTCCCGGCAAAGTGTTAAAGTGCGTCTTGAAGACCGTTTTGTTCACTAATAAAAGTCGGATCCCGACTTGTATTAGTAAACATTGCATAAAAATCGTAATTACTGACAAATCGGGCGTGTTAAGCTTAACCACTTTCAGGGTCTGTAACCACAACCATTTCAATTAGAACAGTGTAAAACATGGACTTTGCTGAAAAATAGGGGCGTGCTTTGTTTACAATTTAAAGAACTCGCTGATAGTGGCGTTATAAAGTCGCATCTTATCGAGCCTGTAATTTCTTTTCCTCTTCCAGCGCCTGACTACTTGTTAAAAAAGCGCTTATAAATCTCATTATTGTTATTATTAGTATTATTAAGTTATTACATATATTAGCCTATGAAGTATGTTTCATCTTTAAATAGCGGATATCCTGAAATTATTGTAGGTTCCTTTGGGGGAAACTTACTTCTGATATTGTGTTTATTAGACTGCACGGAGAGGTCTGGTTAAAACTATGGGCTGCAATACTGCTGTTTTGCTGTTAAGTCCTCAGCACTATTGGCATATGTGGTCACTGTGTGGCACAACCCAGAATCAGGGGGTATTGATTGACACAAAGAGGGTTTCCTACTGAATGAGCGAGTAAGCCGCCTTGCAACAGTCTTGATTATGTCCGCGTGTTATAGTCCAGCAGAGGGAGCTGATTTGGCATGAGATCAAAATCTCTGTTAACGGATTTTTTCAGCTGATTATTTCCTGAAAGGATGTACAATGGAACCAAGGTGGGTGTAACATTGCAACCCTTGGGCAATGTGAGAAATCCAAGAGGCCGCCATTGCCTTTAAAAACTAAAAAAATTGCATTTTAGACAGACAAGGCCAACCCAAAAAGCAAGGTAATTAGGTGTATGTGCTAATTGTGTAGTTTTGAGTAACGAAAACTTAAAATACAAATGTATATTTAGAGTCACGCCTGAATAATTAGAGAAATCTAAGATGCCGCCATTTTGAAGTCGAAAATCACAAAATGCACGTTTCAGTGAAGAGTGCAACCAAGTCCTAAAATGCAAGTTTGACTGTTATTTCCCTTGCTATGATTATGTATTGGAAAATATAAACTCCTAATTTTAATTGTCACACCGTTGGCTAATAACAGATATTCAAGATGGCCGCCTACGAATTATTTTTAAAGGGCGTGAGTTCGTAAAAAATCAATTTACCTTCAACCAATGATAAATGCAGGCAAGAGCATTTCTTTACACATCCTCGTGGGGTGTTGTATTTTTAAGCACTCGCACACTTAAAGTCTCAGTCATAAACCATTGTTGTTAGTCTAATACCGGTACTACTAGTTGTTGTCAAATTTGATACGCCAACCCAGATCAGCACACATACATGACATTATTGTCCATTAATAGTTTCTCGTTCTTGTCCTTCTTCTTCCGCTTGGTTTACTTGTTGTTGTTTTCTCCTTTTTGACATTCCGCTTGCGCTTCTCCATTGTATGAACAGAAGATGGCACGTCATTTTGGCAAAGACCTCCCACACCTTCTTAGAATCCACACGGTGCCTCCACCGCCACATGAGCACATTAATCACTTCATACAATTCCTTAGGCGCTCAGGGCACTCATTGGGCACGTGGGGCTGGCAAAAGAGACTGGCCTTCAAATTGTTTTCTGGTCGGTCCGGGCCCAAATTAGACAATTTGGTGATTATCTCTTGCATCCAATCAAAGAGGTGCTTCTATTATCCGCTTCTTCTTAAAGAAAGAATTCGTTGAGTGGAGGCCCATCCTGAATCTGAAACCTTCTCGGGGTCCTCCCACAGGGGTGGTGGGGGCCACGTGGATTTGAGATTCGCATATCTCCACGTCCTCTCAGAAATTGCTCCGTTTTTGCCTTAGGAGGAGTGGCTTACCAGTTCCGTGTCCTGCCCTTCGGCCTGTCGACTGCTCCACGGACCTTCACACTGAGTATGCGTGAAGGTGGTAGCGGAGTTTCTTCTTTCTCAGGGCGAATGGGCAAGACAATCTTCGTCTACCTTGACGACTGGCTACTGGTGCCACCCTCCGCGCAGAGGCTCATGCCTTTATAGAGGAGGTCACTAAACGATAAGGTTACTCAGTTTCATCATGCTCCAACCTCGAACAAGTCAATCCTCCCTCACCCTCCCAGAGCCCACCAGTTTTTTCTGGGAGCGATACTGGATTTTCTGTTGGCGAAGGTGAGGCCCTTCTGCAGACAGAGTAGCCTCGGTCGTGGCATGTACCCGAAAGCAACCTAGGATGGTTCCCTACTGCAGTTTACGTAGCATGAGCGAACTCCCTATCCACTGATCAGATACTTCCGACCCTGGCACCACCCAATGTCCCTCCGGATTCCAGTGCCCCTGAAGCTGGTTCCTTTCGATGGTGGACGCATCCACGCATCTTGGCGGTGTGAGTCCCCCTTCAAGGAACCTAACCACCGCTCCTGACACTGACGCCAGATGTGTCAAAGTCGGGGTGGGGGCACTTAGGGTTCCACAAAGTATCGGGCCGGTTCGCTCATCAAGCTCCCATCATAATCATTTGCCTCGAGCTGTGGGCAGTCTTCCTGCACTGAGCTACTGGGGTCGCCCTGAACCAGGGGACAGGGTGATTTCTGGTCCATTGCGACAACAATGACGGTAATGACTATGTCACCAAGGAGGGTGAGGGAGGGACAAGTAGCCCCAGTCTCTGCAAGGAGGTAGTCAGACTCCTTGAGTGTATTATTAACATTGCAGTAAAAAGCTTAATACAACTTTACAAATACGGGCGTGTTAACTAACCACTTTCAGGGGTCTTTACACAACCATTTCCATTAGAACAGTGTACAACATGACTTTGCTGAAATAGGGGCGTGCTTGTTTTACAATTTAAAGATGATAGTGGCTTTATAAAGTTCGCATTTTATCCTAGCTTTAAATTTCTTTCTCCTCTTCCAGCGCCATGCCCTTTGGTAAAAAGCGATTTATAAATCTCATTATTGTTATTATTAATTCTTCTTATTCTTACTAACTATTATTATTATCTTATGTAATATGTTTCAATCTTTAAACATAGCGGAATCCTGGAAATTATGTAGGTTTCCTTTGGGGGAACTACTCTGATATTGTGTTTTTATACTGCACGATGAGAGGCTCTGGTTTAAACTATTGGCGGCAAATACTGCTGTGTTGCTGTGTAAGGCTTCCTCAGGCACTATTGCTATGTGGTCCCTGGTTGCACAACCCAAGACTCCGTGTGTTTGAATTGACACAAAAAGGGTTCCTCCTACTGAATGCGCGAGTAAGAGCCGCCTTGCAGTCTTGATTATGCCGGTGATTATAAAGCGGGAAGCCTGATTTTGGCATGAGATCAAAATCTCTTCTGTAACGTATTTTCTCAGCTGATTATAGAAAAAAATATCTCCTGACAGGATATTATATGGACCCAAAGTGGGTGTAAAATTGCAACCCTTGGGCAATTTGAAACCAAGATGGCCGCCATGGCTCTAGTTAAAACTAAAAATTGCATTTTACACAGACAGGCAACCCAAAAATGGCAAGGTAATAGTGTGTCTGTGCTAATGATGTATGTTTTGAGTAGAACTTAAAATACAAATTATTTAGGTCACGCTTGAAATAATTAAGAAATCCCAGATGGCCGCATTTGAAGTAGAAAATCACAAAAGTGCACGTTTCAGTGAGATGCAGCAAACCAGTCCTCAAATCAGTTTGACTGTTATTTTCCTTGCTATGATTATGTATGGAAATATAAAATACTACAATTTTAATGTCAATTGCTATTAAAATATATTCAAGGATGGCCGCCGACGATGAATTTTAAAAGTGCGCTGATTTTCGTACAATAATTTACCTTCAACCAATGAATAAATGCGGCAAGAGCCTTTCCTTTATCTTACACTTCCTCGTGGGGGGTTGTATTTTTTTAAAGCACTCGAACACTATAAGCCCCAGTAATAACCGTTGTTGTAGAGATAATACTTCTACACCTGTACTACTAGTTGTTGTCAAATTGATACGCCAACCAATCAATTGCACACATACATGACATTATGGTCCATTATTAGTTTCTCGTTCTTGTCCTTTTCCTTCTTCCGCTTGGTTTATACCGTGTTTTTGTTGTTCCTCATTTTGACATTCCCGCTTGCGCTTCTCCATGGCAGAACAGAAGATGAACAAGCCTATTTGCACAGACCACACCCCCCCTTCGTGATACCACACGTCCTCACCTCCACAATGAGCACCTTAATCAACTTCAATAATTCCTATAGGAGTCAGGGGACAAATCATTGTGGGCCACTGTTGCTGGCAAAGAAGCCTGGGCCTTCAAAATTGTTGTTTCTGGTCGGCCCAAATGAATACATTTTGTGATATGCTCTTGCATCAACTCAAGAGTCTTTCTATTCCGCCTTCTTCTTAGAAGAAAGAATTCTGTTGATTTGAGGCCCCTCCTCGAATCTTCTGAAACCTCCTTCGGCCGTCCTCCACAGGGGTGGTGGGGGCCACGGTTGTATTTGAGATCGCATATCTCCCACGTGAATACCTCCCAGAAATTGCTCCAGCTTTGCCTTAGTAGGAGTGGCTTACCAGTTCGGGTCCTGCCCTTCCGCCCTGTCTACACTTCCATTGACCTTCACAAACTGAGGATCGGTGAAGGGTGGTATCGGGTTCTCAGGCAAGGGGCAGGATCAATCTTCGTCTACTTATACGACTGGCTACTGGTGGCACCCTCCACGCAGAGGCTCCAGGCCTTTTATAGAGGAGGTCCTAAACCTGATAAGGTTACTCAGTCAGTTTCCATCCCCAACCTCACAAGTCAATCCTCTCACCCTCCCAGAGCCCCCCGTTTCTGGGAGCGATACTGGATTTTCTGTCGGCAAAGGTGAAGCCCCCTGCATAAAAAGTAGCCTCCGTTCGTGCATGTACCCCCGAAAAAAAAAAAAACAAGCAATCCAGGATGGTTCCCTACGCATTTTACGCATGATCTAATACCAAGACCCACAGTGATCAGATACTACTTCCGACCCTGATACCACCCAATGTCCCTCGGATTCCAGTGCCCCTGCAGCTGGTTCTTCGATTTTTGGGTGGCGCATCCACACGATCTTGGAGGTGGGAATCCCCCTTCATGAACCTAACACCCTCCGTACGCTGCTGACGACAGATGCGTCCGAAGTCGGGGTGGGGGCACTTAGGGTTCCACAAAGTTTCGGTTGGTCGCTCATGCAAGCTCACCATCATATCATTTGCGTCGAGGCCTTGGGCATTCTTCCTCTGGCAACTGAAGCCACTGGGTCGCCCTCCCCCCCCCCCCCCACCCCCCTGCCCCCCCCCCCCCCCCCCCCCCCCCCCCACCCCCCCCCCCCCCCCTTAATTTTTTTACCCCCCCCCACCCCCCCCCCACCCCCCCTAAAAAAATACCCCCCCCCCCACCCCCCCACCCCCCCACCCCCCCCCCCCCCCCCCCCACCCCACCCCCCCCCCCCCCCCCCCCCCCCCCCCCCCCCCCCCCCCACCGCACCCCCCCACCTCCCCCCCCCCCCCACCCCCCCCCCCCCCCCCCCCCCCCCCCCCCCCCCCCCCCCCCCCCCCCCCCCCTCCCACACCCCCCACCCCCCCCGTAAGCCCCCCGCCACCACCCCGCCCCCGACCCCGCCACCCCCCCCCCCCCCCCCCCCCCCCCGCCCCACCCCACCCGCCCCCCCAATCCCCCAAAAACCCAAAACAACCCCACCCCCCACCCCCCCCCACTCATGCCCCCCCCCCCCGCCCGGCCCCCCCCCCCCTTCCGCCGCGACCCCCCCCCCCCGCGAAACCCACCCCCACCCCCCCACACCCCCCCCCCCACCCCCCCCCCCTCCCCCACCCACCCCCCCCCCTCCCCCCCCCCGCGCCCCCCCTCACACTACCCCCCCCCCCCCCCGCACCCGCCCCCCGCCCCCCCCCCCTGGCCTCCGCCCCAAACCCCACCACCGCACCCTCCCCCGCCCACCCCCCCCCCCCCCCCGCCTGACCCCGGCCCCCACCCCCCCCCCCCCCGCCCCCCCCACCCCTCACCCCACCACCCCCCCCCACCCCCCCACGCAGCCGCACGACCCGCACCGCCCCCCCCCATGCCCCGCCCCCCCCCCCCGCCCCTACTGGCCCCGCCGCTACCCCCCCCCCGCCCCACGCCACCCGCCCGCCGCCCCCCCCCCCCACCCCACGCCCCCCCAACCCCCAACTCCACCGCCCCCCCCCCCTCCCTCCTCGCCGACCCACCCCACCCCCGCCCCGCCCCCCCCACCACTAACCCCGCAGCCCGCCCCCCCCGCCCCCACCGCCCACACTCCGCCCACCCCAGCGCCCCCGCTCCCACCCCTCGCACCCATCACACCCCCCCCCTCCCGCCCCCCCCCCCCCCCCCCCCCCCCACCCCCGGCCCCCCATACCTCCCCCCACACCCTCCCCCCCCCCCGCCTCCACACCCCCCGCCCCCCCGCACCACCATTCACTGCCCACTTGTTAGCGCATATTTCGTCCTTGGTCCCCATTGCGACCACAAACATGAACGGTGTGGACCTATGTCAACAATGAGGTGAGGGGGGTAAAGGAGCCCCATTCTCTGCAAGGAGGTAGTCCGAACTCCTAGATTGGGTGCGGCAGACGGACATTGCTTAATAGCATATCACAATTACCGGGAGTGATAACGTCCTAACGTATGGCCCATCTCCCAGTAAGGGCATTCAATGCCCAGGCGCCAGCCATCAAAGGTAAGGGGTCGTCAGTGAAATGGCACATCCTGCCGGCCGTTTCCTTATTTGTCAGAGGCCTACAGTTGTCCGCACTTTGACCTATTCGCCACCAGCGTGAATCACCGGCTTTTCCCGGTTGGGGGGTACTAACTCATGGAGTCAAAAGAATCCAAGCCGTGGGTCGGATGCAATGGTGCCGGGATGGTCGGGGATCATTGACTACGCTTCCGGCTACGGGTTCCGAAATACATGGCATGTCCAGTCGCCGGGCTCCCCGTGGCGTGGTCGGGCTGGTTTTTCTCGCTAATAGCAGAACCCTGTCTTTCCACACCACGCCCAGTTTTTTTTAACCGGCCCTGGCCTTGGCTGCGGGACAGTCGAAGACACCCGGTGCAAAATGGCACCCTCAGCATCCCGAAGGGGCCTCCCGGAAGACAAAACGCCTTTCATCTCCACGCCCCCCCCCCAATTGGTCCCGTAGCGAGGACACAGTTAGCCGCTGGTTTGCCTCGACCATCCGAATCGCACAACGAAAACATCACGATCGGGTGGTCGGCCTCGGGTTTAGGGTCCCATGTACGTGCTCGCACCTCCTCCTGGGCATTTACAAAGTCTCTCGATCCACTATCTCACTCCTGGACACTATATGGTATTGAGTTTATTCCGAGATACGGAGATTTATCCTCCGAGACGTTCTTGTGCGAGCGCAATCAATAGCTCTAGGTGAGTCTCTCGGTGCAAGACGAGGATACACTAGCGCTGGTGACTATCTCCCCCCAATTTCACATCCATCTTAATTATAATTGTAAATATATATTGTATAACCTATTAGAATATATAATCAGATGGGTAGAAAAATGCTATAACATGTATTTTGGGGGGGTTTATTTTTTGAAAAAAAGTTGCATTTGTGTGGGTTTCTGCTTAAAATGGCGGCCATCTAGGATTTCATTCTTCTTTCCAATAATCAAGCGTGAGCTTGGCTTCCAATATCATTATAATTTCATTCCGTCCCTACCCTCAAACATTAATGATATCAAAAAAATACCAAGCATTTTGGGGGTGATTTGTCCATGGAAACTGCAATTGTGGAGTTTTTTTACAGTGAAATGGTGGCCATCTTGGATTTCTCAAATTTCCCAAGGGTGGCAATTTTACACCCACCTGGATTCCATTATATACCTTTCAAAGAGATATAATCAGCTGAGAAAAAAACGTTAGCAGAGATTTTCATCTACTCCTCCTCCGCTGCTGGACTATTAGTGTCACAGTACACTGCAATGCCCATTGAAAACTCCTTAAGTACAACTTTTGGTTAAGGGGTTTGCGTCTTTTGGGCGTTCTATCTCAGCTATTTTGCGCGCTTTTTACAGGCTAGGTGTTAAATGAAAGACTTAAGCAACAAAATGTATACTTTGAAAACTTTCAAAATTATCGGACTTTAGCAAAATGTACCAACTGTAGTTTTAAACCAAAGACTCGAATAAAGGCAATTATTTGTTTTATATACTTCATTAATAAATTTCTCATCCTTATTGAAATTTTCGTCTGTAAAAGCTTGAAAGACTCAATCAATATTACTTTTTGGACAACGGCAAATCCCAAAATGTAATGTCTCGACAAGGCGTTACGAATGCACAAGCCGTACCTTTGCAAATTAAAAATTTATAAATTAAATGTGCGTTGAAGGGTGTGTTCTTTCCATATCCTAAAACACCAATATATTTGCTGTTTATTTGTTTGTTTGTTTTCTGGGTTTTCTTTGTTTCTTTATTTCTTTCTTAATTTCTTTCTTTCTTTCTTTCTTTATGTAAAAGTGTATCTTGTTGCCAGGTACTCAGTAACTTGAAGTAAACAAGGCATTGGTAAGATTGGGATAAACTAAATTCTGAAGATTCTTTGTCGTGTTTTGTGCCCACATAAATAAAATTGACAAAAAGTGTGTAATATTTGACTCGCTTGTATAATTTCTGATAGGATCCAAAATAATTTCTGGTCACTTTTATTAGTTTGGCGCAAACCACAGCAATACCGAATATGCGCTCAAAACAAGTGCACAAGGGAAGGAAAGTGACAATGATATCTGCTCCTCCTTGGAGCACACAAGACCACGCCGACTGACTGTAAACAATAATACCAACTGAAAGCAGTTGACATTTCTAAACAGCTTTCGAAGATACAAAAGAATTGGATATTTTACCCGCGTGGATTTATCAACCTTACCGCTAACAGATTTAACGAATTTGTAGATTGTAATTGCTACTATGTTGTCGTCATAGTTAAGCGAAAGGTTAGCAAAGAGATATGTTTAAAGCCAGTCCGCTGAGCTCACTTACGATGCGTGTAGATAATTGTAGTTTTGTTCATTCTAATTTGCTTTATTTTAGTTCTATTTCGTTTAGTTTAATTTCTTTTGTTAGGTAGGAATAGTTTGTTTGATTGTCTTCTTCTAAACGTGACCTGACATGACGAAACGAGCGGAAAGTCACATTGAGTCGGCTGCTAGACTGCCTGGATACATGTCGCGTGTTCTTTGTTTGATCCACCTGGACAGCCAGATGGCATGCCCTTTGTGCACGAAATTTGTTATGTTGTCCTTCATTGTAGTATGCGCATTCCATTGCTACTACCTAACTGCTCCAGCTGGCTCAAACAATGAATCTGACACTGACCAGTGTTGACAGCCTTTCAGTCTTGAACCGACCTAATATATTGCGACTTTTGGCTGACTTTGTCTTGTCATGTCATGTAAGGAGTTACTGCTTGCTTTAAATAAACTTATGTCTACTGTTTTCACTGTTTGGATTTTTGCTTATTTACGTTCCTGTATGAACTCACTAACCCTATATCCAGCTGAATTACTCTATTACCTTTTAATGTAACATTATCATTAGATGTAGGAGAGGCTTGTGAACGTCAATAATTATTTGACATCTTATTAATATAAGCCCACGTTTGATTTTGAGGCCTTTGCCAGGGCTATCAATCTCAATACTCTTGGACCCAAAACCAGGAAGGTGCCACTTGAGCGGTATAAGGAGTTTATAGCTTCAAGCTCGTCAATAGACATGGAAAGCTAAATACTTGAAACCTGCTCTTAACTGAAACTTTACCTGGAATGTTGAGAAGCTTCTCATCTTTTCCATCTATGAGTGATATCAATGAACTGAGACAAGATTTCATGAGAAAGCTTAGCACAAAGTCTTGATAAAATTCACAACAGAGGGTGGCAGCTATTTAGCACTATAGCGTCTTCATCTTTAAAAATGTACAGGAATGAAAATAACATCAAAAAAAATAACATTTTCCTGGGGAAAAAAGTAGTATATAACATTTTGAGACAAAACATAGTTTTTTGGATGAGCTCTTTCATTAAAACAAAACATTCACAGATAATGTTTTTTAAGATGCATTCCATCAAGTGCACGGATATGAAAATGTTGGCAACAGAAGGTTAATTAAAAGCACTCATTGCATAACTCTATTTGGACATAATACAGAGTATTATAAAATAAAAAGACATAGGGTTTTTGTTAAGTATGCACTTAACGCCCGATTATAAGTGTTATTTGTCATTTATTATTCCAATCCGTTATCTAGAAGGAAAAAAATATGCTTCTTCAAAATTGAGAGTGCAAAAAATTAAATGCCAGAGTCTTGAAATATTTTACACGCAAACATAAATTGGCCGATTTCTTGGAAATATTTTAACCGCAACCGAACTTGAATGAAGTGACATACAATAATTTTCGTGGTTTTACGTTCTAAAATTGACATTCCACCTGAAATGTACAAAAAAAATAAATGCACTATCGTAATCGTGTATAGAGAATTAACCAGCTTGTATTTGACCGGCGCCTGTCTGCTAAAGAAAGAGAGGTAGGGACCTTCTATCATTATTAGAGTTCAAAAAAATTTTTTCAATGATTAAATAGTCAGTCAACCAATCAAGTTGCAATTAATGGATTTTGCGAGTTGCGAGTTACATTACAAAATAGCACCCCAAAAAAAATTTATCAAAGGGGCAAAAGGTCGCTTTAGCTGAAATAAAAAAAATGAGGAAATTTTATAAGAAATTGGGTGATGAGATGTCGGAAAGGGTTCAAAAAAATTGTTTTAATGATTAAATAGTCAGTCAACCAATCAGTTGCAATTTTAATGGTATTTGCGAGTGGAAGTACAATTACAAAATAGCACCCCAAAAAAAATTACAAAGGGGCAAAAGGTCGCTTTTGCTGAATAAAAAAAATGAGAGAAATTTTGATAAGAAATTGGGTGATGAGATGTCGAAAAGTTCAAAAATGGACCATTGTCAAGGGTTTGTCACTTTACGAAGACCAGCACCTCCATGAAATCCTGCGATACGGCCATGTGTAAAGCGGCAGTCCACAGCCGATGTTTTTGCAAGAACCCACTTCCAGAATGTCCAGATGGTGCCGATTGACCAATTTTTGAAAATCGTGAGCAGTCTTTCTTTTCATGTGTAGTTTTGGCAAGGTCTGGGCCTGTACTGCTACAGTCGGCTGTAGTCTTCCCCATTATATGCTAGAAAACCGCTTCCCAGCCGCTCAAGGAATGCGTGCCATGTAGGCCATTTATCAAAAATCGTGAGGTAGTTTTCCTTTTTCGTGTGTTAGTTTTGGCCAAGTATGGAACTGACCTGTGCAGTCTTCTGCAATCTTTTTTTAAGGCTGGCTTTAAAAAATCGTGGCGAGTTTTGTCGAATTTCACGTGCTCCCGACCACACAAGCTGCAGAAGCACTGCACAGGACAGTTCCAGGACTTGGCCAAAAACACACACGAAAAGGAAAAACTACTCACGATTTCCAACAAATTGGTCAATCGGCACCCCAGTCTGGAACAGTCTGGAAGTGGTTTCTTGCAAAAATCGGCTGTGGATGAGGCCTTAAGAAACTATGTTACTATTTTAATGAACACAATGACTGGTCACTTTCAAAGGTATCGATTCAAAATAAATTTGGAATAAGTTATGTTGGTCATGTAATGTAAACAGCAGAAAATCAGTGTTTACTCGGTTTGGGACACGTTTAATCAAAATGTGCTTTCAATCTTCGATTGGTATCGTAAGCCATTTTGGAATGTGAATTCACGATGTTCTTTCCCTTTCAACATGTGATGGACAACATTCATATCAGCTAAATAATAGGGACTCACAGTCATAAATATGATTAATGGTGACACAGATGGAAGGATATAGTTCAATGTTCTCTTTCCATGCTTCAGCGGCATTTTAAATGCATCTGACATATCTTAAAGATTCCGGTGAGTACACCAAACAATTAAATCCATAACCATTTGTAAAATCTTATCTTTTCTTCTTTTTGTAGCAATGCAACAACCATTAGGCAGGACATTTTATTTCAATAGATTATTGTTCCTACTCGGTTAGATTATCGTGATGATGGTCCGGTCCTATTGTGTACGATCTGCCCGAATGGTTCACAGACACTTGATGGAGGGAGGGTGCATCCAAGGTAGTAGAGTCAGTCCATTAAAAAAATTACCGTGTTTTTTTAGTTATATGCGTAAGATACGTATTTGTTTTGCCATTTGGAGGAATTTGTCATACATTTTATTCCTAATTGTCAAGAAAGATTAATATTCACAATACGTGAGAACTAATTTATTACTTTTTTGTCGCATTGTTCCTAATTGAATCATGAAATCGATTACGATACGAACTGTGGCATTTTTTTAAACTTCTCAGGCTTTCACGCCCTCAAATGCCACTACTGTAACCAGTTTTATCCGACTGAAATAATTGAAAAAATATTTTAAATTCTTGAAAGATACTACATTTTATGTCAGCTCAACAAAACCACATATCACATCTTACAGGACCAATCATGTTTATTTACAATAATAAAACGGAACTTTATTTATCCTATATTCATATTTGGTGCTTCAAGCATGTTGAATTCTTCAAATGGTGGCTTTGATGTTTTTGAATAGCTTTTGAAGAATAAAATAAGAAGCAGTGATTTACATGATAAGCATAAAACAAACTATTCGAAATAAAAAACATGGATTAAATGTTCTGATAATGATAAGTGAGTAATAATTCTGGCAATACTAGGTACAGCCCGGTTCCCCGCCAAAAGGGCGGACCACGGGTTGAGTAGAATGCAGTTCACGCAACAAGCAACGCGTGCGCGCACGCCAGAAATATGACTAAACTATAATATTTACATTTGTAACTTCTTCAAGTACTGTCAATAAATGTTCCTGGTGTTTTGAGGAATGTTTCACTCACACGTACAATGACCAAATACTTTAGGCATTCATCGTCTTTCAGTGTACTGCGTAGGAAATCTCTTACTAAGGTGATGAATGTAAATTTCCGTATGGTATAGTAAAGGTCTCCAAACAGACCATGCGCTCGAAAGAATGGTAGTTCTAGAGATGTGTTGAGCTGGCTAGTTTCGCAATGTCGAGCCGGCAGGAGAGACATGTCAGAAACTAGCAAGGCGACACATATCTCTAGAGACCATTATATTCGCGAAATGGTTTGTTTGGAGACATTTATCTACAAAAACGTTGAGCAAAGGATTAAATGGAATTTATCCAATTATTCGCCACCAATTTTGGTACTCGGTTAATAATTTACGTTAAAAGTGACATACGCCTAACTTTTTTCTTTAAATAAAGCTACAGATTCCTTCCATATCGCAGTTACGAGTCTTCACCAATAGATAATCCAAGGTATAATCACCAGAGGTATTCGATATGTGCATGCAGCTGGATGTATTGTATCCTCACCTATTGAACACTAAAACCCATAGAGGAAATCTGTTTGTTTCGGCGTTAACTGTCGTCTTTGGGGTCAACAAAACATCACCAAGACAAAGGGGAATGTGGTCCAGGTTGCAAAGCGGCTGCTGTTACAGTCCCCAATAACAAAACTCCCAATCCTTTACCCCGTTCAGATACGATTATAATTCCGATTAACCATCCCTGCACAACAGAATTATATCATTAAATATGGACTCGTTGAAAAGCCATAAGATTTTGGGTTAAGTGGATTGCTTCCCGGACTTTAGGCTGAATTAGTGCATGTTTTGGTTTCAATAACTGCACGCAACCCATTGCACATCCTGGGTGAAATATGTGGGAAGCATTCCGACCGCCGCTGAGAACACTATATTCGCCTGGGTCTGATCGGTATGCCATAACGACCTTTTGTCAATATTTTCATTTATCGCAAGGTAGGATGAGCGAGCCAATGTCATATACGTGTACAGAGTTGGAGCGTATTCGGGGCCCAAACTATGTCATTTTGATATAGGCATGGTCTATTTGGAATTTGCAAAATTAGAAAAAAATAAAAAGTATACTTTTTTTTGTCGGAATTGCTTTTTTAAAATGTTAATTTTAATGGGACGTCCGTGGTGACATTTTTCTTACAAAAATAAAAAATATGCAGTACCCGTGCTTTTGTGCAGAATAGTATATAAGAAGTCCACGATAACTGGTATTCCCTAACATTAACTCTAACTTTGATTCCGAGTATAACAGTATTATAAATGTGGAACTTAATATTTTACTGTTATAATGACCCATGAACATATCATTCATATACGGCCAAAGCGACACCATAGCTAGTATTTTAAATACAATCCTGCATACGACACCATGGGAATAACAGTACGCTGTGGCATTCAGCCCGACAGACTTTTATGTTTGTCTCGCCCAAATAACTCCCTTAATTCAGGGAGTGTTTGGCGTCATGGCAGGTGTCCATAATGGATTAATTTAAGTAATCCCTTCCCCCCAGACAATGGTAGACGGTGTGTCTACACAATTCCTATAGTATGTTTTTTTGATTATAACATGACCATTATTTTTGGGATAGTGTCATCTAGCTATGCTAGATGACCATATTTCAGATATGGTCATCTAGTAGATAGATGAAACTTTCGCCCCACAAATAACGGTCATGTATAACAAAGGACGGACAATAGATAATGATGATGAATGGGAAAATGAGGGCGAGACGTTATGTCTAAATAAATAAAAAGAAGATCTACTATTATTATTAGAAAAGGGTGATAATTCAGGTAGAATGTGCCATCACTTACTATTCACAATAATTGTGCAAGAAAGAAATTTACTTATTCAATACGAGAATGCTGTTTCTCCGTTCTTTTGTCGCATTTCGTGCGAAAGTAATTTCAGCATCGGACTACGATCGACACTGTGGAATCCAGATTTTCACCCTCAAAGACACAAACACACTGTTAATCACTCTGTTATCTCAGGCTCGAGTAATTCTTAGATTTTAGGGTAAACATCGCGTTCAGCTTTTCTAGTCGCGAATAAATGAATTTTGGGTCAAGGTGCTCAACACATCGTACTTATTCGTATATACTCCTTCACCAATAAATTCTTTAATTGTCCGTGATTTATGCATGACAAAAGCATTATTTTAAATCCAACTTGTCTGCAAAAAAAAATACAAATATGAGCAAAAAGTATGATCCAATCGTTTTTATGGTGTTTCCAGAACATCAATCCCAATTTCCCAACAACTGGAATTGACGAATACGTAAATGCTGAAGTGCAGCGATTTTTGCCGGCGATTTCACGAATCCGTCAAAAATAAGGCCTTGCTTTTTTTCAGGATGACTGTATACTCAAGCCGGTGTAGAAGTAAGTATAACCATGTCCGGGCCGTACTCATAGTCCGGGACCAATGGTGAACAATAGGGCAAGGATCAGTTGACTCTTTACGCCACATAAGTTTCACGCTTTATGTCGTCTATGGAAACCCGGACTATGACTCCAACCGGATATATCTGCTTTCACGCCGGTTCCGTCACTTCATGTTCAAGTTCTTTGTTGCTTCAAGGCATACTTTAAATTCATTCTCATTAGCTGGATGATATTTCCGAGAGACAAGGTATATTTTAATCAAATACTTATATTCAAGTATTCAAAAATGCGTCTCAATTCTCGTGAGTGTAAATTTGATAAAAAATAAATCCTCTGCCATGTAGTAAAAACAATTTCGTTTATGTTTTATTAACGTTAATGTGCACGTAGGCCGTGGAGTCATAATATTTATTATTCACTTGGAATAAATAAATCTTCTATAATTTGAGCCTTTGTCATAATGTAGGGTAGTACAAATCGACGAATCCAGAAAGTTGTCACAATTGTTTCTAAATCAAGATCTACGTGTACATAGGGATGCGCAATCCTATACCAGAGTACCACTGCAAATGAAAGCAAATGTAGTCTTTGTCAAAGGCTCGGTTTACTTAAGTGGGGTGGGGGGGGTTGAAATAGAGAGATTTAAAAACATGTTTTACTAAGAAAGTGGGGTGGTGGGAATCGAAACTCGAGAGAGGTCAAGTTTGGTCCTTCCGGGGGGGCACTCAACTATTAATGATGTACACATGCGTGACCAAAAACGCGTGAAAAGGGGTGTTTTTTTAGTGTCGGTCGCGTCAAACGGGACGCGTTTAGGGCTATCAAACGCCGATTTTCATGAAAAAGGGAGTTTTTAAATTTGGCTCAAACGCGTTTAGGGGTCATTTCTTTTATCATGTTTTTGTACCTAATGTCGCTCATATTCCGCAGTGCCGAAAAAATACCTTCCCTGTATATTTTGTTGATGATCTGAAATTTTTTGACGTCCGTGAAGAACCAATTGCCAATTTTTATTCTTTTATTAAGTTTCTTTAGGCAGGGTAGAACCTTCAGTGACACAAGCACTGATTTCCAAGGAGGCCCTCCATTTACAGATGTACATGTACTTGTATAAAAATAGTACCTATATATAAAACATGAATTGGCAAAAAATACATATATAATAAAAACAGTGTGAATATAAAACTATATGATATACAAAGATCTCAGAAAGAAAGAGCAAAATAGACACAATCGCTTACGTGGTTTACAACATGTGATGCTTTCAGCTGTGAAAGACTCATTCTATGATAGATCACAGCGGAGATCATGCAGGGAAGGACGTTCCATATTTTGTTGCTCTTCATATGGAAAGTACGTTTACCTGCAATTTTAAGTTCCAAGATGGTTCATACAAAGAGTTGGTGGTTTGACTTCTGGTACCCTTAGAATGACGGAGTGCCATGAAAGTGAAGGGAGAAGGAAGGTATGCGGGGCAAGAACCTTGAACACTTTGAAAATGAGCAAATAAACACATTGGCATTATATACCCTATCTTAAGTTTGGTCCACTGGAGTGTACTCATCATATCTTTAACAGGAGTTATGCGGTCAGCTGATAGAAGTAACGTGCTAATCTATATGAAGAATTTGAAATGAAATTTAAAAAGGTCATTAGTGCAGTTTGACAGACAGGGCTGCAGTAATCAAATGTTTTATTTTTTTTTTTTTTTTTTTTATTTATGGCATGACAATTGAATTAGCAAGCATAATCAGAGGTATCATTTGGAACATAATATTAAAAGTCTTCTAATAACACCACACCGCTTGGAAATACTGTACACTATTAACCCCAGGAGTAGACACATTTGTAACACATCTCAAGTACAAAAGGTTTGAGTGATTAAATTGCTGACAGGATGACAGGAATCCTAAAACTTGATTCTTAAGTGCCGCAAGTGGTGCCTTTAAGGAGAGGGGGCCAAAACAAAAGTTGTACAGGGGTCAAATTTTACATTGATCCAATCATGTGAAAGCACACCATATATGTGTCAATCAAAGGATTCGAAAAGGTATTAGTTTGTAATATGTACAGCCTAAAGTTTCAGAGTATAGGCTCAACAGCAAAATCAATAAAAAGGGTCGATTTCAGTTGTACAGGAGGTCAAATTTTAAAATTGCTTCCGATTTGGATAAAAAATGGTGCAAATTTTGGTGGAGCTCATAGGATAAAATAAAGATAGTTTTGAGTGTCTTCAAATTCTTGCCTTAAGAAAGTAGGGGGGGTACAAGATCAAGCCCCATTAAATGAAATGGACGTTGACCTTCTTCGCCCCCTACATCGGAAACTAAGCATTTAAGACAGTCAAAACTATCCTTATTTTAACCTATGGAACTCCACCAATAATTTGCACCATTTTTATCCAAATCGGGGCAACTTTAAAATTTGACCCCTTACAACTGAATTGACCTTATTTATGTTTTTGCTAGTTTTGTTAGCCTATAACTCGAAACTTTAGCTGTACATATTACAAACTATACCTTTTCTGAATCCTTATGGTTAGCACCTACAGGTGTGCTTTTCAACATGATTGGACACTTAAAAATTTGACCCCTGTCAAACTTTGTTTGGCCCCCCTCTCCTTAAGGCACCACTTGCGGCCTTCCCAGAATCGCGTTTCCAATGGGTTCCGGTCAGTCTGTTCACATATAATCACGCAAACCTTTTGTACTATGAGATGTGTTACAAATGTGTGCTAGTCCCAGGGCTATATGATTGATATTGTCGGACCAGTACAATCAAAGGATCAAAAATTACAAAAAAAAGATTATTTAAACTGTTCGACCCTTTCTATAGTATCATTATTACAGTGTAGAGTAACATTCTGAAATTTACTAGAATATGATTGTACCAAAAATCATAAACTTGTGTTTTCTTGGCATTTAAATTGAGATTTGTTTTCATCAATCCATTCAGAATTTTGTTTAAGTTGACTGAAGTTCCAATTTAAGAGTAGCGGATTCTGAAGTAAAAGAATTTGTATCATCAGCAGAACATAGTACATTTACGTTAACACTATTTGGATGACTATTGACAAAAATAATAATAAAGAGGACCCATAATAGAGGCCTTGAGGAATACCACTATTGATTGTTTGAAGTCAGAAAGATAAATAAACGTTGACTGCCTGAGTTCGGGGGCGGTCGCTGAGATAGGAATCGAAACCACTGAAGTTCAGGACCAGTAATAATAACCATTTTGCAAAAGTTTGCCAGGAAGAAAGAATGGTTAACATACAGTCAACGCTTTTCTAAGATTCCCCCCAAGAAAAATCGCTCCAGTCGCTCGACTCTCATCCATATTATTCAAAATAAAAATCCTGTACATCAGCAAAGTATAGCAGTGAAGGATTGGCACGAAGCCAATTGAATTATCAGAAAGAATGTCCATTATAAACAAGGTATGAATACAATTGATTATGACAGCTCTTCAACAATTCTTTTAGAAATAAGTGGCAGAACGCAGAAATAGGTCGATAGTTACCCACATCTGATTGTCACCAGTCTTAAAATAGGGGTACTTTGGCTTTTTTTTCCATTCTGTCGAAAAACTGATGTACTAAAGAAAGGTTACAAATAAAGTAAGGGAATTGCTAATATAAGGAGCCGCAAGCTTATTGAAGTTTTACACTGAAACCATCAAAACAGGGGACTTAGTGTTATTACATATCACATATCTGCTTATAAACAAACTCGGGAAACATGACACAAACTAGAATCACTGTGGAGTTAGTTTATTTGTCGGTGAAATCCCGTCTGCATTATCATCATTAAACCTTTCTGCAAGAGAAGACCCTACAGAAGTGAAATAGTTATTAAAAACATTAGCAGTATCTTTAGCTTAAGATGTGAAACCATCATCGGTCTTAACAGAAATGCTAGAAATGAATGTTTTGTTTTGGAGCAGTTTTAATAGGAGGCCACAATTTTTGAGAGTTGTTTACATTTTTCAGCATAGAGTCTGAATAAAATCTCTTTTTAAGAAGGACGCATATTGTTTGCTTTGTTCGATAAAATTTAGCCATATGCCAATCATGGGGATCATTTGATTTATGAGCTTTACAAATAGTATATCACGGTTTGGAAACAGTCAGAACTTCGCTATGAATCCATTCTGGTTGTCGAGCCTTTCACAACGTTTTTCTCTGACGGTGCATGTGCATCAGAAGGCCTTAAAAAAAAAACAAAAAACCAAAACATCTTTCCAATTTCCAAGCAATATCACATCATGACATGTAGACTTGATCCCATTAAAACTTCTAACAGATTAACAAAGTCACTTTCATTAAATTCTTATATGATCTAGTTTTTTGTAATCTGGGAGGCGGCTTGATCTGTGAATGTAATTTACGAACAAGATATGAAAATGATCACTCAAAGAACAGGCTATGAACTCCAGAGGTAGAAATTGTTTCTTCGGCCGAGAGACGAAAGCAAGATCAAAATTGTCTTACGTTCTCAGTAATGCGGGTATAGTCATTTACTTAGTTGAGTTAGCTGTGAATGGTTAGCATAGTAGATACCTTTTAGTAAGGAGAAATTTACAAAACAAGATTAAAGTCACCTACATTAATAATATCATCATAAACGAAGCAACAATTTTTGAACATACATCATTTTTTTCGACATAATCAGCTGTATCATCAGGAACACGATAGACAGTGTCTAGAATAATTGGTTTAGTTTGGCGGAAGATTACTTTTCAATCCATAAAGCTTCAACATCATTGATGAGAAGATTACTAGTTTCATTGAAATTAATACCGTCCTTAATGTAACAAGCTATACCACCATGACCAGAGTACATCGAATCCTGAAAATATAAAGAACCTCCCAGGCACCTATTGGATCATTACTCCCAGATTATGTTGGTTCGCTAGTAGTGACAAAGTGTATTGAACGCTCGCTGTAGCCAGGTCGGCAAAGCGGTCCAATATGCATTTGAGACTTGCGTGGAAAAATCGGTGCTGTAAACAAACAGACTTTGACAGCGTCAAAGTTTGTAAGTTGATGGAGTGATTCGTACGGGCGGGCGTACGAGAGCAACGGAATACGCCATTTGGTAGCTTTGCAATTTTGTTCATTTTTATTTAAATAGGGACATTGAAGTAGAATGGACCACCTACCAAATTACTTTTAGCAATAGCATAATATAAAAAGCTTGTTAGTTGTTAGGCCTAATACTTGGGGACGATGTGTTGAATTGGAAAGCGTCATGACCTTGTTTAACTGAATCTAAATTCGATGTCAAACTAACTCTGACATATTCATGGGCGTCTTGAGTGGAGAAAACAAGTTCGGGTGAAATCCCAAGAAGCTCTTGTATTGTCTTACTTGGTACTGGCCAACAATCCATAATGATTCAAGCGGTCAGGAAGGATGCACATGTGGTGCTCTTTGACAGCATACATGATCTTTTTGCAACCCCCAATCCAAGCCTATTGTTGACAATTCGTGCAAAACTTTGTTTAGGGTTCATATTTAGACCATAACTTGTTTAGGGGTTGTAAATTAGGAACAAAACTTGTTTCAGAGGTAATTTTTTTGGGAAAGCGCGCTAAAACTTGTTCTTAGAGGGGGTAAACTTTTTGGAGAAATCGCGCTAAAAACTTGTTTAGGGGGAATTTTGGCTCACAAAGAACACTCTTTAAGGGTGTTTTTTAAAAAAATTGGTCACGCTTTCACGCCTCTCTATCCTGAGTGCCCCCCCCCCCCCCTGGGAGTCCCCGTAGCTGACAGTACCCGATAGTTTTATCTGTCCATGGAGTAAAGAGTTTACAGGTCCGGTAACACATGACAGGATAGATGAACCATTTCAAAGCAATAGCGATCCAGGATCCTGGTCAAATAATCAAGCTTTGTACTTTTCTTAGTAATTTGCACTAATGAGGTTCCACCACGTGAAAATGTTCAGGATCTTATTTGGGTTGCTTTCAGACTCTACCTTTTAATTTCATTCTCGTTGGTCTTGCTATTCCCAAAATTATAAAGAATCGTTTTTAAATCAAAATTCATAGCTGAGAGTCTCAAAATCCTTTGAGTGGAATGTATCAAATATAACCTTTGCGAAAACCTTAAAAAAGTGCCTTGCCTTACTTTGTGCTATATAAGTTCATTATTATTTGTGATTATTATATTGGCGACCCCACTGGGTGTACCCATTGCGCAAAAAGTAATTGATTTGACAGTAGAATATTCATATTATTTTCTGAAAACGTGATTTTGCGAAGATCAAGTTGCTTCTCTAGATAAGTGAACACACCTGTTTTGCTAACCGCAATCCTACCTCAAATACACGTGTCGGTGTATGGGTTTGAATAAGTTTTCATACACATGCATTAGCCCACTTACGTCCACCTAGCTTTTGACTTGTTATCCGTTTTGACTGTTATCCCGCGGTAAAACAACACGCCCTGACACAAATATTGCTATTTAATACAATTACTTTTGGGTCTTTTTTTTTAGTAAGGGTTGATAATGTAAATAATTTATCCTATAGTTTTATCACTATAGCGGCATGGGATGCGTTAAAATTACTTCTTGTGGTATAGTGCCTCTGAATGTATAAACATTCATAACTAAGAGTGTTAATGACGTTGCAGCATTATTATCAGTTATTGCTTTAGAAATCGAATTTTGGCGAAATGTGGTTGATTTTTTGATCCACATTTTCTATCTACACAGACAGTTTTAATATCTGTGCAGCTATTGATTTTACAAGTTTTTGCTCAAATACTTTGCCATTAATAAGATGCGCAGTTTTGTAAATTTCCAACTATAAACTCAGCTTCAGTGGCGTACCAGAGGGGGGAGCAGGGATGGCCGCCCCCCCCCCCCCCATAATGTTTGATTTCGTCGGTTGAGATGAGCCCGTCGGGTTCACGTGAAAAATTCAGGTCATGCCACTTGCAGGCCGGATTGTCGCAAAGTATAGGTTTTAAGTTCAATTGACAGCGTGTGACAAGTAAATTTACAAAATCGTACAAATAGCCCTCAGAGACCTTTAAAGCACATAACCCAAAATTTTCAGGGGCTTTCGCCCCCTCACAACCCCACCGGGAGCTTCGCCACTGGACCCCAACAGGTGCCCTAAGGCGCCCCTGGACCCTACCCATTTTTTGTCGTGAGGTGCGACACTAGGCCCCCCCCCCCCCCCCCAATATGAAAATCCGAGCTACGCCACTGCGGCACTGTCAACCCCACCCCCACCCTGTGGAACTAATCTCTACACTCCAAACACTGTTTTCCCATTAACAAACATCATTTTCTTAAGTATACCCATATCATTACTAGATCTCACCGCAGGCCTTTTCTAAGGTCTGCCTTGACTATAGTGGTCATTGAATGTGGAGGGGTTTTTCCAGTGCAAAAAGTATCATCATTGCTGAGTTGTGTAACAATCTCCATTGCGATGTCCTATGTCGGCAGGACCCACAGAGGAATCAATAACCACACCAGCCCAACATAACCAGGACTGGTCCTTGCCACCGACGAGACCACATCGACATACGGAAGTGCGATATTTGTTGAGAAACAGGTACCAGAATGTCGAAGCAACCTCCATGTCTGATGATAACAACACTGCAGGCCTCACCATTGAGCTTAGTTCTGCCATAGTTACATCTGTCTATACAAACCTCCATCAAGTCGACTTCGAGCACCCTCAGCCCAACCCTGGGAATTACACTAAACCTCACTTTTTCATTGGCGACTTCAACACCCATAGTACCCATGGGGCTACAAGAAACTAACAAGACGTACACTGTCGAAGATGGATGAGACAGTCCCCATCTACGTCTCCTTCATTACTCTAAGCTGCCGACATCATTTCATAGTGCCCGCCGGAAGAGAGGATTATAAAACCCTGATCTAGCTATGTTGCAAAAACATCTCTACCTTGTTGGGGTAGCAAGGGGGTTGTGGTTCGGGGCGGTGGCCTTGTGTGTTGCGCACCAACGGGTGCAGGGGGTACCAATCGGTGCACCTAGAGTGGTCGGTATCAAGTCCCACGAACGCTGCAAGTAAGACCAACAATTGCCTTTTAGCCTCCGCTTTAATACAGGAAAGGCAGACTGTCCAGGATTCACTGATGACCTGGATTCAGAACGTGGAAGAGGATTTGCTCAAAACCCATAACTATATGAAAATTATGCCAACGAGTGAACAAGATTGCCGGAGATTCATACCCAAGGCTGTAGGACGGAATATAACCAGCATTTCCAAGGAATTTGCTAGAGAATATCAGAGTATATCACCATTTTTGAAGCTGATCCGTTTTCGGCTGAAAACAACTGTAAAGGTGGTAAGTCTCCGGGAGGACTCTCCCATGAAAAGATCAAAACCTGGCACACTTTAATTGATCCACCGATATTAACCATAACAGCACGAACGCCTGGTCTACATCCTAAATCCTCCGAGGGACCAACAAACCTCCACAGCAGCCACTGTCCCACCCAACCAAGGTTGCCCACCACTGCTTTTAAATGGGCAAGTAGCAGCAAGAAACCCAAGAAGATCAACTAGACCCATAATAGGTATAGTGTGACCCTGGTTTCACTCGCCCCTTCAAAATGACATTGGAATGCCGGTATTGCTAAACTTCAAACCAGGAAAAAGCAGGTAGGCCTTGACAACATCTCTACTGAGGCAACTAAAAAATCTTGGCCAGTATCAAGGGACTGGCTTTCTTGAGCTCTACAATTGCTGCCTATTTCCCACAGGTTCCCAAAGATCTGAGGAAAGCACATGTTATGGCAACTCCTAAAGCATGGGAAGATCCATCCAATCCCACGAGCTACAGACCTGTACACTCCTGTAGCCCTACCTACAAGCTCTTTGAATGTTTCCTGCTCAATCGTATTGCACTGTGATCACAGAAACAACCTCATACCAGAACACGCAGGTTTCCGGCCAGGGCAAATCAACACTGTCATCCAAGTACTCAACCTAACTCACACATTGAGGATGGTTTCAGAGAAGGATGGTAACCGGAGCTGTGTTCGTCGTCCTATCAGCAGCCTATGAACTGTTAATCACAGATGCCTACTCATAAGATCCTGGAAATTCCCAAGGACATCCGCTTGACTGAGCTTATCCGTGATGCTGGCTAACAGGATGTTCTTTGTTCAGCTAGGAGCGAAGAAAGCCGATGGCGTAGGCTTAAGAATGGTCTACCAGGGAGTGTGCTTCACTCTCCTGTTCACATATATACCAACGACAAACCTAGGAGTGGCAGGAACCCGCCGTTTTATTTATGCAGACGATCTTGGAATTAGTGCACAAGATTCCGCTTCACAGTTGTTGAAAGATAGACTCTCCAAAGTTTTGGATTAACTCACCTCCTTATTATGAGGAACACCACTTACGTGCCATCCATCTAAGACACAGGTGTGTGCTTCCATCTACGCAACCGTGAAGGCAACCGTGAAGCTTACGGTTACCTGGTCTGGAACTCCCGGAGCCCTGTGATAACCCTGGTCTACCTAGGAGTCACCTTGACCCGCACTCTCTCTTATAAGACCCACATTAATAAGACGAAGAGTAAAGTAAGTTTTTTCACGCAATAAATCTTGAAACCACACTCACTGGCACTCGATGGGTTCTTCCGCCATTATTACCCTAAATCCGCGTCACTTGCCTGTGCTACTCATGTGCAGAGTATGCCCGCCCTGTATGTGAACGATCCACAACCCATGGCCAAGAAGCTTGATCATCCCATCGTTAAATACCTCCTGCCATCTTATCAGAGGATGCCTCCGTCCAACAACAAAGGAAAACTTATACAACCTAGCAGGAATTTCCTTTCCACCAGACATCCGATGTAGCGTAGCGAGCATGTGAGAGCGTAGCTGCCAAGTTTCCAATGTGAAGCACCCTATGTCTGGACATATACCTGCTGCCAACCGCGCTTAACTCTGAGAGAGTTTTCTTAAGTCCAACCCCTTGAAACAGTCCTAAGGATGTCCGAGAGTCGCCTTGTGGAAAGAAAGACTTGCCATCATGATCAACCAAGTAACATCTATCGTTATTGAACCTTGTGAGCAACTTCCACCTGGAGCTGACACCTATGGGCTGAATGGCGTGCCTCAATAGATTGAAACCAGACTCTGGCGATCTAAAGGTTCCCTTGCATAAGTGGGGCATCTGGAAGCAGATCAGGAAATACTACCGTGGTTGTGGAACAGCACCACAGACAATTGACCCTCTTTGGTCTGCCCACTGCTGGATCAACAATGCACACACCGGCCTTGCGGAACTCAGTGAAGTAGCCAGACGTTGTACCCATCTCTTGGCTGGATCCTTTGAGAACCAACAGTGTTGGACAGATAATTTCACTGCATGGAGGACAAAAGTTTATAGTCGCTCTGTGTAACATTTAAAGTGGCCCATGGGGTTTCACTCCCCGTTGGCCCAAGGGGGGGGGCATGACCCTCCCCCCACTAAAACCATTTTTTCGGAGGAATCCCTAACATGACAATATAGACCCACGTGTTGAAGGGTCCTAGACAACCCCAAATCAGCAACATAAATGAAAATTTTATATTGGGGCTGCAAATTGTTTTCAAACCACACGAATTGGGCAAAAAGATGGAGAATTCCAATGAGCCTTGCGCTTACATCAAACTTTTGGAAAACTTTATTTTATATTGATATCTGCTCTAGAAGCCCCAGATTACATATATTTAATAACACAACTTCAGTTTGGGACAATCATGTATTTTTTTACGGGGTGTTTTGCAAAATACACGTCACATTTTCCCATAGAGGTTTTGTAGAGTAACGGTTTAGCAACGTCCCGGATGATTGTGTTTTGTTTTCAGCACATACAGGGTTAATTATTTTTAATGTTACTAAATTGTTTACTTACATGTATTATTATGCCATATATCAGCAAAAAAATGGCTATGGTTCTTTGTTTTTTTTTAAATCTCTCCCTCTCTCCACTGGTGTATGGGCCCGGTCCAAGAGGTTGTTCGCCGTTGCACGGTGATGGGGATTTCTATACCTAAAAAGTCGACCCTTTTTTCAATCAGCATTTCCTCATGGTGAAAAGAAAGTGAAATTGTTCCTAGTTTTTATCTTTCCCGGCATTCGATACCTTAAAACCAATGTAGCGCACATCGCCGATCTCGAAAAACGACCATTTGCGCTTTTTTGCAAACGAGAGGAAATCCCCATTGAATACAATTTGCCACCACCCCCGGTGTATGCATGGTTCTTTCCCTCCCAGTTTAGCCACTATTCTACCTTAAGGAACTGGGAACAATACATATCACAGTAGAATGGATGCACCAAAAAACCCTTGCGATTGTCTTAATATGCACGCCGGGAAATTGCCTTGAGTGAACAGAGAACTTTTAACCACTGAGTAAAAAAGATAGAAAATCCCTTCGCAGACAATATTGTTTCACGGCAAAAAAGTAGGAATTGCAAGAATGAGATCAGTAGGAGAACACATGAAACATGTGAAAAAAATACCCACCTTGTTTAAAACCCTAATAGCATCAAATGGTCTTTTCAGTCTGAATTGCTCCTGATATTTTGGGGAAATTCTAGGCATTTTGCTATGTTAAATGACTATTTAATACTTATGTTAACGTCATTAGTGATTATATAAAAATATCATAGGGTTATTACAAGTGATAGGTGGCCCATAGGATGTATCCATCGACGAAAGTAAATATCTTCCCACTTTTAGCACCGAAATCCAATACCTCTTCTTGCGGATAGTACATTTATTTCAAAACACACGGAAATTGGGCAAAAAGCGGAAAGTTCAACTGAGCCTTGCGCTTAACATCAAACTTTTTGAAAATTATTTTTATTTATATAGCTGCTCTAGAAGCCGCCAGATTACATATATTTAATACAAAACTTTCAGTTTGGGACAATCATGTATTTTTTACGGTTGTTGCAAAAATAAACGTCAATTTTCCCATATAGTTTGTAGAGTACGGGTTTAGCAACGTCCATGATGAATTGTTTGTTTTCAGCACTAAAGGGTTAATTATTTTTAATGTTACTAATAATGTGTTTACTTACAATTATTATGTAGCACATATATCCAGCAAAAAAAATGGCTATGGTTCTTTGAATTTTTTTTTAAAAATCTCTCCACTGGTTATGGGCCCGGTCAGAGAGGTGTGCCGTGCCCGGTGATGGGGATTTCTATACCTAAAAAGTCGGATCCATTTTTTCAGCATTTTATCATGGAAAAGAAGTGAAATGTGTCCTATTTTTTAATCTTCCCGGCACTTCGATCACTTAACCAATGTCCGCGCACATCGCCTGATCTCGAAAAACGACCATAATTGCGCGTTTTTGCAAACGAGAATGATCAGTCCACATTGGAATAACAAGTTGCCACCCCCCCCGGGTAGCATGGTTCTTCCTCCCAGTTATCCACTATGCTAACTATCTACCCTTAAGTAAACTGGGACAATAATATCAAAGTAGAATGGCATGTCACCAAAAACCTCTTGCAGTCTTGTCTTAAATATGCACGCCGGGGAAATTGATTGAGTGGACAGAGAACTTTATAACCACTGCGTAAAAAAGAAGAGAAAATCCATTCGCAACATATTGTTTCACGTCAATAAAGTAATGAATTGCAAGAATGAGATAGTAGGAGGAACAACAGGAAATCATGTGAAAAAAATACCCGCCACCTTGTTTAACCTAAATATCATAATTGTCCTTTTCAGTCTGAAATTGCTCCTGATATTTGGGGAAATTCGAGGGCCCTTTGCTAAAGTTAAATGACTTTAATAACTTATTTAACGTCCATTAGTGGATATATAAAACAATTTAGCATAGGGTTATTAAAAAGTGATAGGTGGCCCATAGGATGTATCCATCGACGAAAGTAAATATCTTCCCACTTTTAGCACCGAAATCAGAATAGCCTCTTTCGGATAGTACATGTATTTAACAAAAGAAGGCTCTGAAAATAAAAGCACTATGATGTCACAATGTTCAATGTTCAATGGATTTGAATTCAGCATAACATATCGACTTGGACAGGAAATGAATAATTACAGTATATTAATTCATAATACATAAAGTATAAATTGCAAACTGTGCTAAAATTAGCATTGAGGCACATGTAGCTAGGACCAGTAATGGACAACCCTATAGGGTTATAGATATTGGCGGCCCGTAAACCCATACAAGTTAAAATATTACTCAATATTACAATAATGACACAAGTAGGGGATGATATAAAATATTACATAGGTAAATAACATAACAAAGAACAAACAAAAACAAACAATATATCTAATGCTACACAAACACTTAACCGGGAACTAAGGATACGGGAAATGGACAATGACAGACTTTTCAAATGTTTGCTGAGGTATGTAATACAATTGCATAGTGAGGAAGCAGAGGTAGAAGAGGTAGAGGTGGAGAAAAAAAGTAAGGAGTGAGGATAGATATGAGTGACGAATAAAGTGAGGAGAGAAAAAAGGACCTGGGGAAAATTATTAAGAATTGTACTGGTTGATGAATGTTTTTTGAGTTGAGCTTTAAAAGTATTTTTGTTTGTAATTGTTGTGATGGATTCTGAAGATCATTCCCGTTTTTTGCGCCGTGATACTGAATAAAGTGCTTTTCAGAGGAAGATTTTGGGAGGGGAAGATGAAGTTTGTCGGCTTGTATGGTGTTGAGCTGTGGCATTTGTCTGTAGTGGATAAAGTAATTGATAAAGTTCGGAGGTAAACGATTGTTGTTATAGTCAAACATGAAGAGAGTTGTTGAAGTTGTATCACTTTGTAATCCACTGAGGTAAAGCTGATGGTCCCTCTAATATCCTACCATTGTAGTTATGCAGCACGGCGATATAAAGTATTACATGAGGATAATGAAGATATTCAGTAATGAAAAGTATGAACAACATGATGTAGTTTTTATGATAATGGAGTTGTGCACATTTTTCTTCTTCTTTTGCGTCTCCACAAGTCATTGGTAATGTGGTAATGGCTTTTTATGGTGTCAGGATTTCGTCAGCTGAGTAAGCTGTTCCGGGGCCAGTGTATCTATGATACGGACGCTCCTAACATGGCTGACATAGCTAATAACTTGCATACCTTAAACGTTAAATTAGAAATAAAATGCACAAGAAGAAGAAGCAAAACAGCACTCTAGCTATAGATATTACCTTAAAATGATTAAAGACACACTAATAAAATTTTTAAAAGCCCCTGAAGCAAGAAACTCATGTAAGGCGTTGTTTTTTTATACTTTAAATTACGGAATTCGGTTATTTCTGTAAACCTTTTAGCCACGTGTACGAAGAAGCGAAAGCAATGATCGGCAAGTGACATCACCATGAGTTCATGAGGTTCAATTCAAAGACAGCACAAAATACTTCATAAATCACTGCGTACCTTATCTAAAGAGTTATTCTGGTGTTTCTCATTCGAAATAAAATTTGAGTTGCAAGGAATGAGTTCTAACATTAAGGTGGTGTCAATGAACGGTTGTATTGGATATGTGAATCTGACACTTTATATTACCTCTGATAGCCCGGGAATTAAGGACACTTCGGTATGAACCCTAGAACCTCATACGTGTAAATGAAAACGCGGGAAACGGGGATGTCCAATTGATAATGCCCGTTGGAGAAGTAGAATTGATATAACACATAATGACGCAAATGAACTAAGTGTAAATTGTTGAATTTCTTTTCTATCTTGATCTGTTACTCGAACTCTGGAGCAACTCTTAAAGCTTAGAGTGTGCATGCGTGAGTGAGACTTGAGTGTGTGGTGGTATGTGTGAATTTTGCGTGTTTAAGAAAAATCCCGCAATACATGTTTAGTTTACATGAAATAACAAATGTTTGCTTTTAACGTATCAATATCAATTGCACAGCCAAGCTTGGAATATGAAATGGTGTTGTCATATCCACTGGCCTTCTGATGACGTAAGATATTTTTGGATAAATGAATGCATAGGGGCATTTTTTGTTTGTGTGTTCATTGGTATGGTTCTTTTTGCGATCTTAATCAAGAAAATTTGTACACACTGAATTTTACTGAAAAGTCATATACTTTCTATTTTAATATGTCACAGAAAGTTTAAAGCCAGGATATCGCAGCAAGCGGTTGACGTGCGCAACACAGGATTTGACCTAAGATCAAACGTTACGCATGCTCAAGCGCAGAAATCGCTCGCTGCGACTCGTTAGAGGCTCAAACCCACGGTCGATTGCACTGCTTTTCATTGTTTAGAACAATAGAAAGCAACAGGGCGAACTTTGTCAGAAGTCAGTTGGTAATACTCCGGTTCACGACCATTTTCAGTACAACTTGAGTGGCGTCCCCTTCATGGTTAGATGCTAGTCACTGTCCTGGTAAAGAACCACTTACAAGCTTGTAACCGGGAATTATTAATACTTGCATGGTTTAGAGTGGTATCTTATGGTTTCACCCTTGCGCAATTCGATTTATTAGCTATACTGATCGTCTGCACTGATCTTACTGAATGCACTTTCCGATACTCATCCTGACCCGGAGGTATACCATTCCCGCATGAACTTTGACAAATTTTCCGACTGCGCATGCGATGTCTACTCCGACGGGTTTCTTGTATCACTATTTATTAAACCGAAATCAGGTTCGTTCTAAAAATGCGATTCATTGTGTGTTCTAAGTGTTTGGAACACCACGTAAAATGACACTACATGTAGAGTATTTTGTTCAACAACTATACACATTCTTTGTTAACAATCTTGCTTCTGATTTCATGGACAGTAGACTATGTCTTTAACATTTACGCCGAGGTTTATCGCGAGTGAGTAGTGGTGTTTGAAGAGTACTGTAACGGCACTCTCTAAATCACATTTTTGGACGATTTTGTTTAAAGGGACATGAGTGGATTTTTTAGGATTCAAATTTCTCTCATTTGGAACACCTGTCCGAGAAACGTTGGAGGTTTTTGGACAAACAGTAAAAAAGAACACCAAACTTTTGGTTTTGAATGCCTGCTATCGTCCTCGTCCCCACATAAAAGCATGCTTTGATTTTCGTCGTGGATGACAGAAAATTCTAATTCCTCTTATTAATGTATCTTATTACATAAAGACGGAGTATTCGGCTTATACACTCAGTGGGATCTAATACCTTGGTAAGGCATTCCAATAGGTAAAAAACGCGGGGTCGACAAAAATCAGGGTCCTTCTTTCTGGAAATGTCCTCGTGATCTTTAAAGACACTATAGTGATCGACCAAAAATCAACTATTTGAATTTGCAGAAATAGCTTAAAAAAGTTAAGGATAAGTCTGTAGGATTATTCTCGTAATTTTTTCAACTTCATAATTGACAGAAAGGAAGAACATAGCCAATGTTCAAAGATATGAATCTCACATTCTAGCTTGATTGTGTGCTTTACAAACTTTTACATGTATTTCCAAAATGATCAAAAACAAATTTTACCCAAAATGTCATTACGCTTTCCTTCCTCTTCCGCACCTTATGTCCGTTTTTCTCTTGGCACCACCATCCATATGCCGACGCTCACACCACACCAGCTGCTGGCACTAAGCAACCGTTACAATGGCCAACCAAATCACTTAATAGCGTAGGGTTAGAGCAAAAATGTTTTAGTCACTCAAAAAAGGAAGGTATTTTTACGACAAAAAAAAAATTTATTGGAGGTACCTACCTGTTTTTAGTTTTATATTGCGTGTGAATGTAATTAAAGGGACAAATGGCATACAAAATTGACATAATGAAAAGGACCCTTACTGACACACTTCCACAGTTAAAACAATTTGGATGTTTCCAGTCTGTAAAAACAGTAAAAACAGGAAGAGTTTCGGGGGTGGCAGTGGTGGCATTCTATAACAAGGATAATGACATTACTGCCATCATTTTACCAAACTTGAAAAGGCATGTTGTCATCAGCTCACAGACCATTTCTATTGTAAATGTGCTAATCCGGCTAACCCATCTTTCACTTACCAGATCAAATCTTACTACAAGCCTAAAGTACGATGCCTGAATCCCGGTCTGATCGTTGAATTGTCGCAAATCATGCTAGATACATTGGTGGTGTAAATTCTGTCAGGGATGTGAACACCTTGCTTTTCTGTCCAGAAATTGCCACAAACGCACCTCCCCCTGGAACTCTTCTGTTTTTTACAGAATGTACAACTCCAAATTGTTTTTCAACACTCGTGAAGTGATTTCAGTAAAGGGACAAATCAGTACTCAACGGCAGATTTTCCGTTCTGCCCGGTTCCAGGCGGTAATTTATATTCCTCTCAATCTCTAATCCTTTATCGATATAGTAATTCAGCAAACTCATGAATTGATTGAACCGCGCGGAACCGGGCAGACCGGAAACGCCCGCCAGTTGAGTAGTGAATTCGTCCCTAAGGGCCCTTTTCATATGTCAATTTTGTCTTTCCAGTATGTCCCCCTTTACAGTATATGTCGATCTTGTTTTTCTCTACACAAATTATACTTTGGAGTAAATTTACAAATTTCCTCCTTTCCAAATGTGATAGCCAATTCTATCAACTTATATGATTATAAATGATTAATGGAATAACGCAAGGAACTGATAGTTCCAAGTCTCTCTAATCGTTCAGGTTGTATTTTAAAGCAGTTGATATGTGTTAAATATCTCCCGTGAATAAACTCAACCAATAAATCACGCATTTGTAACATTTTAGTATCATTTTTTGTCTTTTTTGAACACACAACACATTAAGGCATATTTCACTAGCGTATTGTTTCCAACTCCTGTATCTTATACCAAAATGTCAGCCTAATTGTGTATGCAACTGAGGGATCCCTATTTGAGACAGACTCTTGATGGTGAAGAGTATTTCAAATGAAAATCAGGTGTATTATACAAATTTAATTTAAGACAACACGTATGGATCAATGACCATCTTACCACGGTGACTCTATCTGTTCTTATGAGTCCAGCTGCGTTTGTGGGTGCTGCGCAACTGAGGTATTCGTGACTCTTTTTTTAATATTTTGCTTTATTCCTTCATGACGTGTTTTTATAATTTTGCTACATATGTGTCTATTTTAAAAAAAAGAAAAGTCCACAGGTTGCCTGCTTAACTTGTCTTGTCATCTCTGATTCTCTCTCTCTCTCTTCCTCACGCAATGCACCCTGTTGACTGGGGGGTAACCTTTGTGGTTTTAATATCAGTGAGTACGAGTCTATGATATCATGTAATATACCCATTTGTGGATTAAAGTATGGAAACTTATGAGTATCGACCCCTACAATTCCCTGATTTTCTTTAACCTCTTATTAACCTTTTAAGTTTTTAGTAGTTATTTTAATTTTTAATGTATCTCTGTTCTTCCAATGACCTAACTATCATTTGAGTCAATTTGAGAAATTTGAACCATTTTGTTAAAATGTTGCCAGTGCCGCTTAAAATTTGGTTCTATTCAAGCTTGCACTAAAATGTTTTTATGAACCGTATTCTGTAACAAGGCTACTGCGCCGTTAACAAAGGGACATTTCGTGACCAAACCGTCCCCGCCCCATTATCTAAAAAAGGACATTTTTCCTACAACCCGCACTTAGGGCAAATTTTACTTTTTAAATCGTTTGAAACGCGATGAACATGTTGTGGTGCTTTTACACATGTTGAACTTTTCATAGTTTGACCCCTGTGGTAACAATTTCCCCTATTCCACTGTCTTTCCGGTTGGTATAGATTTTCTTAGATTTGTATTGGTAATGGGTTGGGTATTTTCATGTCGCAGGTTGTGTCGCGACCAAATTCTGTTTAAAACCTGTTTTTGTTGCATTTTGTGGTGTGCGGCTTATTCATAAATTCACCTGTCTATGTGTGGTGGTTCATGAAGGCAATGTCAAATCGGGCTCAAAAGCACAATCCCAATGGTGTTGATTTGAAGATATCACTTTGGATACAGTATAGATTTGGCTGAGTGGTGGTGTTTCTTTTATGCCTTTTGAACATGATTTTGAATTAGGTTATTGATCATGGATGGAGGCTCGGTGACTTATTTGGTATTAACCTTCTTAATTTTGGTCCCATTTGATGTTTGATATCTTACCGGAGCATATTGGGAGTTATTTTTTTTTTTTAATATCTTGGTTCACCTATAGCCAATAAACCCCCATTACCACTAATTACATTTAAGGTGCATTTCGTGATTTCAGCACCTTTTGTTTTATTGTTCACTAAGATCCTTGAGAACAGCTTATTCACCAACTTTGAGTTGATCCCGAGTTGCGATATCTTAGTTTCCCACCGTCCCATATGCCACTGTTGTTGTAAATACAAAATGTGAATTTGTTACGATACGACACGAAGGATTAGGTACACGTTAGATAACTAGGCTAACGGTTCAGAGATATAAAAAATCTCAAAGTCTTGGGGACGAGGTTGGCTGTGGATCATGTAGTGCCCCTTTAACTGTGAAAACATAAAGGAAGGACGGTGAGGGCGAGAGCGAGATGGAAACGAAAAAAGGAAAGGGGGAAGTGACAACTCCACCTTTTTCCTTTGTATACTTTATCTTTACAGGAAAAAAAATCACCTAATGTGCGATCCGATATATTGTTTTCTATATACTTAAAACACTGCTTATCAGGTTATGCCACGTCCAACTTTCCTGTGTGGATTCATATTTTTTTGATACTGGACCTGTGGTTTGGATCTAAACCTAATGAAGCACTAGAATCTCAAAAAATAGACGCATTCTAAGACAACCTATAACACCTAAATGAAGTTCGGGAAATTCGTAGAGCCCTTTTTTCGAATATATTGAGTGGGCTTGAAAACTTAGTTTAGAAATTCAACTATGCCCAGGTCGTTAGCGTTCAACTCCTCACGACCTGAGAACGGCTTAATTAATATGCACTATGAATGTCAAAAAAAAAAAAAAAAAAAAAAAAAAAAAAAAACAAAAAAAAAAAAAAAAAAAAAAAAAAAAAAAAAAAAAAAAAAAAAAAAAAAAAAAAAAAAAAAAAAAAAAAAAAAAAAAAAAATAATTATTGTTATATCACTTGGTAATAAATTGCAGTAATGCTCATGCGCCTCACTCTTTCTGTGATGGTATGTTCTGCAATAAAGGCAAACATGGCAAAATGATACCGCAACATTACACTTATGACCGATATCAAAAAGGAAAGTATTACATAGAGGATAATTTTATAATAGATATCCAATTATTTAGAGTAGGCCCAACGTAAGGTTAATATTATAACACCTTGCTACTTTATGACAATAGAGTTGCGAGCTAGTGATTGCCCCTGATTATCTCGGATAACTTGCATACTTAAAATTTGAATTCGAAAAACAACATATAAGAGAAGAATCAACAACGCTAAGTTTTAGATATTAGCTTACAATGATAAATGGAATTTTTTAAAGGCGGCCTTAAGTAGTAACTTCATTTATCTTAATTTTTGATATCCTTTAATTTATAGAATTGGGTACTTCTAGCTTCAACTTCGTATGTATCTCTTTTACTAGCAATGTGAATTAAAGCCTGATACATGAAACGCATTTAAATTAGGTCACAAATTATTCGCGCCCTCAAATTATTCTATTTTGATTTTCGCAATGTAGTTGGGAATAAATCAATGTACCATTTTGTAGTTAAAAAGAGTTAAAGATCCGAATGGGTAGGGTAGTACTTTCATTTGTAGATAAGTTTGTAAGTTGAACCTGCAGTGCATTGATAGATAGTTGCATGGCTTGAGGGCATGTAGGCCATTTATGACATTTTTTAAACACCCCGTGTGCACATGGAGGAGGAGCGAAATGTATGAAATCCACGTGGAATTATAGGTGTCAGCTTCCTAAACCATTGTAGAAAACTGCATAAAATCACTGCGTACTTTTATAGTTTTTTTCTGCGTAATTTTCTTGGAAATAAACTTTCATTTACGAGGACATGATTACGACATTCAGTTTAGGTGTCAATGACACTGTTGTTTAGATTATGTGAATCGGACACTTTAAAGCTATTAGCATAACCACCTCTGACAAGCGCAAAAATGAAGATGACACTCGATATGACTCTCTAGACCCCGCCCTTGCGCTTTAAATGAAAACAAGGGAAATGAGGATTCCAATTGTATCATAATGCGGTTGTGCAGAATAGAATATGTTATAACACATAAATAACAGAGGAACTAATGTAAAGTATTTAAATTACTTCCTATCTTGGACTATGGCCGTACTGCACTCTTGAGAACTCTTAAAGCTTTTGGAGGCATGATAACTGTTGTTGTGTTCATGCGTATTGTGTGTCTTATATGTGATGTTAAATTTACAAGTATTCAATGATTTTGAAATTACCCTTTGGTGAATCTGAAATATTTGCATTATAACTATCGACCTACATACCCAGATAAAGCAAAATATAATTCTCTAAATCGTCTTTGAAACCTGTTGAACAAGTTGTTGTATTTTTTCCACATGTTCCCTGTGTAAAACTGTTTCCTCCTCCCCCTATTCCACTGCTTCCTTCTGTTGGTAGATTCTTAGATTTTCAGTATGATGTTCCAAATTTCACATACTTCCAATTCTCTTAAAAACCTTTTGTGAAATAATGTTTGAGGTTGTGGTGCTTTCATAAATGCACCCGTCTAACGAAAAAATAGCGTTTAATGGTTAACCATCAATATTTCAAGTAGTGAATAGGGCGTTGCAATACTGCATTCATCTTTTTGCCATAAAGCGCAAGTTGTTCCCAACGAACTTTGTGGTGGTGTATGTGAGTGCTGCATGAACATGCGTTGCATAAAAAGCATGTTCAAAAGGCTAGCGAACTGCAGACTTTCTTTCTCCATGAAGTATGAACCCACACCATTACCCTACAACGTTGATATACGACGTGGCAACATCTATTTAAAAAAACCTTTCTCTCATGAAATACCATCTCAGTGAAATATCACATTTTCTAACATTTCCCACGTACATTTCCCTTTACAAAAGGATTGTGAAAGCTATTAGATACCACTTTTCTTTCTATTATAGACTAATGTAAAAGAAATTGCGATAGACAACGTGATCTTTTTTCTTTCTTAAAATGCCGTATTTTGTGTCATCCAGATTTTTACTGAAGATGATTTCTCTCTAATTGCCATTCATAATAAAGTAATGTTTTCATCCTAAATCTTTGATATTCTTCAGCAAAGCTTGCACATCAATAATTTCTATTAGTGACTTTGGAAGTCCTTAAAAATTTTTTTCAATATTCCAGGTCTCAAATAAACTTTAGTTGTCCTTCTTGGAGGACCACTTTTAAAAAGCACCATCTATATTATCGGTAAATCCACTTAAAACATAAGATGTGAATACAATTCTTCTTTCTGCTTCTTAACTGGCAATAAATTCACAGTCTGGCAATAGTTTCCTTAGATTATTTTGTGCTGGATTGCAATGACCATTTTGTGTGATAGTGTAAAACACCTGGAAAAATAGTCAAGGGCGGCTGGAATCAACTTAACAACCTCTTCGGTTGCTAGCCCACCCCAGCTGACAAGCTACAAGTTAGTATGTTAGTTGCATATAAGTGAATTTATATTTTTTGACAAAGTTACCATCCGGAAACTATCCAAGCGAGTGGACTCGTTTTACTTATCTTTATACTAGCCCAGCATGACTCACGTTTCCCTACATACTGAAACAAATTATTCCTCATTGCAACACCAACTTTTTTCGCTAAAAATCGCGAATCGTTATAATCACTCCCAGTTTCGGCGGCAGGTTTAATTTCGGCGAATCCATTTTTTTTTATATTTACGGGCACGTAAATAGGCTCCCAAATATTGTACTCCTTTACTCACTGGAAACATGCATTGTAACTCCTTATAACCCCAAGATGCTATCCTATGCTGCTGTGGATACCATTAATTTTTCTCCGAGTGGTTGTATTTTAGTCTCCATTTTTTTACATCCTGAATGTTAATTTTAACATTTAGTATCCTAATTATAAATACTATAGTACTAGTATTATTTGTCTTTTTTGCTTCCGTATCAAATTCTTATCAATCACCGGTGGCGGACGTACAGCGTACACTGAGCATAATTAGCAAACGATGGTTCCCGCCAGGTCTAGAAAGAGTCAGCCTCGGACGGTAACAAAACGACCGCAAATACAACCTCTGAAAACTTAAGGTCTACATATTTTTCAATTGATTTTATTATAACTTTGAAAAATGAAAATGTGTTACGGGGCCATCAGTAAAAATTACAATTATCAATACACCGTGTCCATGTTACAGCTGTTTGAATTCTGGCGACTCTAGCAGTTTCCTACAGATTAATTCGCGACAATTTAATTTCGCGAATTTCAGTCTCTCACGAAATTAAATTGCCGCGAAATTAACTTGTATTACAAAGTATCTTGATTGACCAGTTTGGATTTGGGCAGACATAACTTGATAAATAATACTCCTTGACAGTTTTGGATTAGTCTAACTGGATAGATCTCTGGTTCAGCTGGATAGACTTGATTAACCTGCAAATTGATGCAAATGTTCGGATTTGGTCTGACTGCCAAAGCTCAATATAATCCCTCATTAAAGTATTGACATAGACTATAGACTAGACTTTCAAACTACATCTGTCTAGACCATATCAATTAACCAACCATGTTGAGGGACACCAAGACGCATTCCAGTACACACCAATACATTCCCTGTCAATTATCCCTATTCCATCGCTAAACATGGATCGATTGACAGCTTATGTATTGAGTCCTGGAATGTATGCAATCTTGTCCACCAACGTGTCTGTCGCTGACGTCATTGAATACGTTCTATATTACCGCAGAGGAATAACCCAACAAACGGTTAAACACGTGATTAGTTTTTAAAAACCGCCCCATATTAAAGTCATAATAATAATACCAGCAAATGTTAACATTTTTAACCAACATTGTGCAAAGAGAAACTAATCCAACGTTGATCACAGTTTAATTTCAACCAATAATCACATATTAAAATTTTGTTTGAATCATAAAGCTTTGCTTTTCGCCTGGTAACCTAGGTTGACAAATATTACCAACAGATTTTAAAATTTTAATCAACGTTTTTATAACACGATAAAAGTCATGAGACTGTTTTATTTTTTCGGAACATTTTTCAGCCGCAAACAATTGCTTTAGTAATAAAAACATCAACTGAGTAAATAACTGTAAGTATCCCTTGACGTGGTATCCATCTTTCAAACACCACGGCTATTCCCTGTAATAGCCCTAGGGCTGTTATGGATCTTGTGCTGGCGTGTAAGTGTGGATGTTTTATATTATTAAAGCGTTCATCCAATAATTACGAGCTCACTCATCCGATCTTTTTTTTTTTACGTAATGTGTCACGGCACCGTTATTTCCTATATCTGTGGGCCTTTGGGATAATTGACTTTTTGAACGTACATTTTCGTTTCAGTAACGAACTGCTTCTTTCCTCCTTTATGATTAGAGTAAATCCACGCAACCGTAGACTATCTACTCCCTTTAGAACAGGTAGAAGTTTTGAAATTGGGAAGGGTGATCTAGGTTAAAAATCGTAATTTGAAACCGAGGAGCGCAAGAAATACTTAGTCCATATTGGAATGTTTTTGAGTTACAGTCTTTTTATTTTTTTAAACCTATTGTAAGGACTTTCCTTGGCTATACAATTTACAATTTAGCATGCTTCATAGGAACATAACTTGGGATGATCTGAGGAGGCAAAATTGTGCTGGCACGGGCAATTGATTACGAAGAAAAATCAATATATCGATTTGGACTTAAGTACTTTTTGTCGCTAAAATTGGAGTAATGTCCAGTTTTTATTAATATTGGCTATAAAACTAACTTCCAGATTTCTCAAAATTCCTTAAAAAAGTGGCTAAACCATAATCAAAACCCTCTTTAACATGGTAACTAAACCCGGGAGAGTGTGCTACGGGCAATTGATTATAGATAAATCAATACAATCGATTTTTGGACTTAAGCACTTCTTGGGCTCAAATGGAGTCATTCCTATTTCATTGCTTAGAAGAACGTCACGACTTCCTAGGATTTCCTTCCAAGTGGCCAAAACAACAACAAACAGTGAATTTTTTATACAAATTTTTTTGAAAATACCGTATTTTTTCTTCACATCCTGTTATCTTCTTTACTCATTAGATAATCACCATTGAGCTGTACGTTTGCTATTAATCCCGTTGCTATTATGGGTGGCACTTTGCACTCAGGTCTCATTTAGACATTTGAACTACGATCGAATATCTTTATCTTTTCCAAGAACAGATAAAAGACGGATTTGTTGGCAACAGAACCTTTCTGTACAGGTGTTTCACATCAGCACCTGCAAGAAGATTCCGCGATCATAAATTATGTTAAAGAGCTACTCGTTACTAGCGCCCGCTCCATTATGTACGTCATTCAACGTGTCACGTCCATAGAAGCACTGGCAGATCTACATAGGGGCATCCTACCAATCATCACGCAAAATTGGAATCACCTTACTTTCATGAAGCTTTCATGGATATCGGTTGAACCCATAATGAAACATCGTTAATATAAACGAAAATGGCCTTTAACAGAAAAGCAGTATACGAGAAAGAACATATAACATTCATACCTTCTAAAACCAATATTGTAGATTTCAAAATGAGTGGACTCGTTAAAAGTTTTTAGGTCTGTCCATTCACCATGAGAGTAAGAGGATTTATTTTATGGCCACAGGTAAAAAAAGTTTTATGTACTCATATCAATGTACAGAATAGATTGTGCCTGTATGAATATGAATTTGATTCAAGTCCTACTTGAAAGATTCAACCCGGTTTTTTTCCAATTGAAGATCAGATGAAATGACCAGCAATTATTTAACGTTTGTTATTTGAACACGACTTACCTTTGACCTGCAAATTATTAATTTCCTTATACCAGCAGAGAAATAATGCATTCTTATTCAATCCACACATAACTCCAACTTAGTTTTTATTTGGCCATCCCAAATTAAGCGTAACGAAGCGGATTGTAAGTTCCTTGAAATCCCGACCAACAATGTCATAAGTCCTATCATAACAGACCCTTGTGTCAAACTGAACTCGGTCATTCCCAGTAAGCAGATTGGAAATGTAGCAGGCCCGTGCCAGGAATTTGATTTGGGGGGGTTTCGGATTGCCAGAGTGGGCCTTTTTTGTCGAGAAACAATTTTTTTTTTTCTTCGGCGTCGCGCTCCGCTCGCCGTTTGCGTCACATTTTTTACCGTCACATCAAAAATCTGATGAAACATCATCGATCGCCGTTACAAAACACTTACTTATAGTAGTATATATGCGTGCAACGACCCTGTTGACCATATAGTCGGGATACCCAAACCCTCACAATAGACCTGACAATCACACACGGCGCCACTTTTAACCACCAAACGGACCTTCAACATGCAAAGCGGACCTTCAATGACAAGCGGAACCTTTCTCCTTTATCTTTATCTTTTTTGGGGAGGGGGCGCACCCCCCGCACCCCCCCTGCTACGGCCTGTTGTGTTAGTAACGTTGTTACCATGCCCACAATAAGGTTTTGTATTGCAACAAAGGTCTAGTCTCCACAGGACAAGGATTAACCCTTACATCAATAACATCACATTCAATGAAAATATGCAGAAAACTCTTCACTTATTTTGAAATATTCGGACGGATCTCTACCCCCTGCTCTTGGAGACCATTTGTCACTCGAAGTTGTAGAATCTTTTACTTTTGGAAATATGTCGGGCTACATTGAAATGACAGTTTCAAACAAAAATAATCATTTGAAAGATTTATTTTAGAAATTTTTGAAAATGGGCTGAATAGACCTTAATAATGCACAAAATGGATATACGGCGAGTGATATTCAGTATATCATTATCCTATTGGCACATACGTTGCCATTACAAATTTTATTGTAAATGACTCTTGACATTTTTGCATTTCGTGCATCGTATGCAAATAAGCTAATTACTCACAGAAATATGCAAAATGAATTCTCAAATTGTTTGATTTGCCAAAACAATACTGGGTATGGTATATGATTGTCAATCACATTTATTTCGAATGTTTCCCTTGATACGTTGCTCCTGCTTAGCAAACAATACCAAACAGCGGTAATCATCCATTGAAAACTATCTGGGGGATTTAAGTAAGAGCGCTCGCGATTTCTTGTGTAGCTCATTTGCTATGTAAACGATGTAACATCATGCTCATATACTAGTCCTTTTAAGAACTTAGATGTCTTGTTTTTTATTACTTCTTAAAAAAAAAAATACGCGACGTTCGAATATCACGAAGAAATTGAATTTGGTAATTCTTGACCTAAAACGTTTTTTTTACATGACCATGGACTGGGGAGCATTTTAACAAACCTTCAATCTATTGAAATCTGGGTTATTTTACCCTCGTTTTCAAATGGCGAATAAGGTTTGGTACCATAATAATTACGTTTTGTGGAGGGTTCCATTACTCCTCTTGTAGGTAGGTGAAGTTGCCATCGGAGGATATTATTCACGATCAACATTGTCCGCTAACATGGTATGAAATAATAATTACCAACTTTGCTCAACAGGATCAAATCCGACCTTTGTTTGCAATAAAACGAGATTATATGCAAGGTGTCACACGGCATTAACTTGTATGGACGACAGGAGAGCTGTGTTATTCTTTTTGTCCGTAACCATTGCATAAACAGACAGGGCCTCTATTAAAAGTATCGGTATTTTTTCACCGATGCATTTAATCAAACACCTGAATCAAAGTAGGTCACGAACAATACTATTGTTCGTATGAACATGCTTTTGAAGCGCCCCTAATTCGTGATGGGTCCCTGACGGTCATCAAAGTGTTTCAGACATTCAACAGTCATATTCACCTGGACGCCATTTTGTTGTTCGTTTGGTCACTGAAACATTTGTAAATTGAATAAAATCCATAGAAGAAATAGGATGTTTTCAAGTTGGAACACAATGATCTGTTGGGTCAATGATGAGTAACAACTTTTCTTTGCGTTATTTTTTTTCGAAAGCGTATATTTTTTGAAATATTAATAAAAACCGGACATCTAAGTTAATTGAACAGACAATAAGGACTGATATCTAGTACAAGGCACCAGTTAATTTGAAGCAGTTTTTAAAGTGTTACTAGGGGTTTATTTTAATATAAAATGCTCTAAAAGTAAAATAAAGTTTAATTCTCGAAGTTTTTGAAAAGTTTCCGTTTGTACGCACAAAAGTGAATCGTTTTTACCTATAAATTGTAAATTGTCCAATACCAAGTGTACAGGTGTAATTGTTGAAATAAACTAAAATATTCGCAAGTCAACCCAAAACACTTGCGTAGAATACTCAAATTATCGACCATAAAGTTACCGGATTGTGGTAGTTGTGACATATAAGACATTCTAGAAACAGTCTTTACTACTCTCTGGTAACAAACAAGCCATGCCTTGTAACAAGGCAAGTCATGAAACACATCAGGCGTAACAAAAGGCACTAGAAACAGACACGGTTTCCAAAATTATCTTGCAGGGACACTTACCGAAGATTGGTAGGCAACTTCTTAGTGTGCGCCTTTTTGTTGTAGTTAATGCACTCAAATATTAAAGTAATCAATTTAAATTTTTAGATATTGACTTTCTAATTTGTATACCAACTCAACCTAATTAAATAAATTAAACAAAATCGAGATTCTAAAGAGTTTATTTGATCCATGCTCTAATAAATACAAGTTACAACCAGTGAAAGTATTTCAATTCTTGTCTCGTTCTGTTTCAAATAGACAAAAACACTCCAAGAATGAAAATTGTGTCCATTTAAAATGGTAAATCCAACCAGTTTGAATTTAACGAGTTTGAGTAAAAAAAGGGTAACTTCGGGGTAATGTATAATTACAACACTGTAAAGTTTGTGTAATAACAACCTTGAAATTGAATTCTGAATTTAAATATTGTTAATTTTTTTTTCATTTCAATTTTTATTTCACCACGGAGGCCCAAATCAACAAAAAGTTGTTCTTCCTTGGGCCGTTGGTACATCATCAACATATGTAACAAATACAATTATCTTAGCTAAAGTAAAAGCCGAATACATACAAAATCAGCAAATCTATATGCACAACATGAACAAAAGACCAAAACAATTAAAACAGCAATGTTAACACTCGAGACGTCTTTTTGATTTTCTTCTTGAATCTT